>JAJEKV010000006.1:25661755-25948252 GCA_021234155.1 Isoetes taiwanensis
TCGTTACGTATTGCTAGCGCCGACCAAGCTGCTAGGAAAGGATACCTAATGACCTATAAGCGACAAGACCAAGAGCACCGCAATTAAAGAGAAAAAAAAGGAGATGAAAAGGGTAGATGCTACTGGCAACCAATCGCATCTAAGGATGCCTCGCAAGATAGTTTCGCTTCATCTAATTTGGGAGAAATGGAATGAATTCGGGACTTACGTGAGAGAAGAAGTTGCCGATTCACAAGCAAGATTTCCTCCTCGCTGGACATTAATCAATTCCTTGATATCCATATACAGAGATGAGTGAAGTCTGTGGATTGGAAGATCAAGAACTCATCTCACCCCGGATAGAAGACTCAGAAGGAAATCCTTTACAAGAAAATCCCTCAAAGAACAAAGGCTATGGAATCCTTTGAAGATGCATAATAACTAAAAAATATTAGAGTGCTCAAGAAGGCGCTTGGTGAGGAATTGCAAAGGCTATGGTGGAGAGTGGTCGTTGGCCTGAGTTAGGACTCATGCAGCATAACGCCTCCAACCTAATTTACCCAAAGGAGTATGTATTTTGGTCCAAGGACTTGTCAAGCAAACAGGTTGAAGAACGCTAAAAGATCGGGATTCACACAAAAGTTGCATCCGACTTGAAACGAAAAGTCTGCTGGTGAAGCACCCTGAGACTAATCCACGCTTTTTATCAAGTGTCCACCGTTTCAAGTGTGCCTGCCGTGGCGGGTGAAGGTCCCCATGATATCGACACTCCTTCAGGCTTGATAGCCGTAAGGCACCCGATGGTCGCTGAAGACTATAATACGCTCTTCAACATATGCGCTGGCCGTAACGACAGAAATGAATTACACAATCGCCACTATATGTCCTCCCGACATGTCCTATGCATATGCTCTAAGTGCTGCAAATGACTTAGAATGCTGAAAGTCATACGACGCGCATCCTCATAGATGAAACAAGGATGCTTGACTTCAAAGACATTAGGCAAAATTTCTCATGTGCTTATATTATGATAGCCATGATGGATGATAAGGAATATGAAAGGCTTAAGGAAAAAATGTGATGGAGATAAACTAGCATGGCAAAGGTTATCATTAGATGAATCCATCTCGCTAAACGCCTTCTATCCGAGCAAGAAGACAAGGGAAGGTCAGGGCTAAGGTCGTGGAAGAGTTAGGAGGAGGAAGAGGAAGAAGAGAAGAAACAGGACGCACCCAAATTTTGTGGGCCACATTAAGTATGAGCTCTTAACTTCACATAAGGAAGCTAAACAAGAATGGGTTCTGACCTTCCCAAGATCTCATTGAAGCATTTTAACCAATGTAAACAACTTGCCGGGAACTTCACGCTGGAGGTTACATCTGGTGAGAGAAGCTTTGGAAGTTAGCAAGGAAAATGCCGAAAGCATCGCTCTCCATGATCGTTTCTAAATTTTTGACCTCTTCTTTGAGAAAGTACTAGAGGAAGCCCTAGGGGACCACCTAAGTAGCAAGTAAAACAAAGCTTCTAGTTCTAAGGCTTAAATACCTCTCGCATTTGCTTAAGGAACTGAGATTATGAGATGTGCATTGCATGGCTCCAACATTATGGGATGACATGGACGAGCAAAAAGTGCATCACCAAATACCTTATCGATATGTACTGTGGAACATCCTTGGCCATGAAAAAATATAGACCAGATGACAAATGACAAGAATGATGATAATAACAATAATGATGATGAAGGTATCTAACCGGGAAGCACTAGCCAATGAATTATCAAGCCTAGCTCGCGACCGTATTTATCTCAACCGGATGTGGTTGGTGCTTCTAGCACCGAGGCAACCTTTAATAAAGATGCACCAAGAAGAGACCAAGGAACATTTAAAGAAGAAAAGTATCGTGGACAATGTTCCTTTTTTGATATCCATGCATTTTACAAACTACAAGCATATAGAAATCGCTACCGCTGATTTAGAGTTCCCTTTGTATTTTTAAATTATGCTGACATGCATCATCATGGCTAAGGCGTATGACCTAAGGCTAGCCGCAAGCTTGGTCCTAACTACCACTCAGCCCGAGGCATGGCTGAGGAGCCGGAGTGGGAAGAGTGATCCCCAGGATCAAAGTTTAATTACCCGAGGCGATTCCGGTTGGCGAGAGCGTTCTCGTACAGACTCCTGGCCTCGCTAGTTGGTTCTTCACCCGTGGGCTACCCGACTTCAGCTGATCTTCCGGCGGCGAGGAGCAGTCAGAGGGCTTGATTTGGCGGGGCCAGGTGGCTACTTGAGCCCATCTCATGATTGCCGGAGTCAAGAGTCGCCGCAGTGAGAGGGATGGTGTTGTGAGGAGCTCGATGTTCTAGGGCCTGCATGCACGCAAATGGCTGGGTCCGGATGCCCATGATTCGGCCGCTTCTGTGACCTGATGTGGTCATGTTGGCACTTGAGGCAGGTGTGGAGGGTGGCGCCGGGCCACTCTAACCCGTGCCCATCAATCCTGCATGTGCGTGGCTCCAGGAGCGAGGGGATAGGGGCAGGCCAGCCTTTAAGTCCCCTTCCTCCGAGTATGTGCGCTAGCCGTGGGCCGCAAGGTTTCACAGAGATCGGAGTGGCAAGGGAGGGAGCGGCCCGCCTGCCGGGGTTTGGGGTTATGTACGAAGCCTGAGAGGGCCTATGGAGGCCTGCGGGATGGAGGTAGCGTACCATCCCCCCACAGTCATGGAGCATCTTCGATACTTGATCCGCAGTTGGAGCTCAGTGTGGAGGTCTGTGCAAAGGGATGCACCGCTGAGGCAGAATTTGAGGTCCCGGTGCAGCATGCCAAAGACTAGAGATCGCAACTCCGCTTGGCTAGTCCACCGCCTCGCTTACGCGTTCTTAGAGGATCCCTTTGTGGTGGTAGAACCGATGTAGTTTGCCCTGCAGCAACGGGTGTACCGGTATGCCACAAAGATCCGCAGCGAAATTCGCCGTATGCAGACGCCCAAGTTTGAGGGAGGCGTGGTGGGTGAGGGGAACGGAATTCAAGGCAAATGGCCCCGTATGCTTCCATTTAACGACATTTGAGTTTCCATTGGTCAAGGCCGCGTTTCCTAATGGATTCCTCCAGATACCGTAAGCCCCCTCACATTCTATCTGATGGAGTGAGGAGGCTGGCCTTCTGAATCAGCACAATAGGAGGGAGTTGCGTGACTCGACAGCCCTCCTGGTACTATAGTCGAAGTGCTAGATCATCACAGCATCTCAAGTCTATTTCCAACTCAGTCTCAGGCGCCACGTGTCGTGTGTACTATAATCGAGGCCGGACAATTGTGAGAGGGAAGGTGGTCAGTGAAGCTCACTCTTGCTTACCGGGGATCTCACCAAGCTAGCCCTTGAAGTTCCGGGGAACAATTTTTCCTTCTTATGTTTGATGTTTCTCCGGGCAGCGGAGAAGCAGAGGGGTTGACCTCTAGTGGGGAATTATCTCATTTACTAGCATTACACCCCTGATGAGTGCCTCTATCATTGCCTGCCTCGGAAGCATCCCATGTTGGTTTCCTGTGTAAATCTCCCCAAGGATACATGTTGTTGCTGTGAGTTCATGATTACATGGCTAATGGGCTCCTCGCGGGCCATATTGGCGCACTCCATAGCTTAGAGAGCCAAAGATCTCAGGTGTGGCTTTACCTGCTGATAGTCCACCGCTTCCCTTCAAAGATCGCTAAGAGCTGAGATTGGTATTTTCCGCTTCTCGACCGCTGAATGGGGCGAGATCCACAGATGTTTTCCGCTTCTAATGTTCGCAGCTCGCCCTGCATTTCGCATGTTGCAAAGATCAGGGCGCCACGAAGCAAGGAGGGAGGTTCCAAGGCCGTGTGGACCAGATCCGGGGCCTGTAATTCCGGGGTAGGGGAGGGAGGCCCTTCCAGCCAGATCTGGCTGGCCCCAAATACGAATGTGCCACCCTGGGCATCCCTGATAATGAGCCGCGCTGCGCCGTGAACAGTGGATCGCGATCTCCTCGATGGTGGCCTTGCTGCTTCCACATCCAAAGCAGCCTTCCGTGAGCGGGCAGAGCAGCGCAATCACGGCGCTTGCGCGGATCGTGAAGGAGCCGCCGGCGGGGCCTTCGCACTGCATGCTCCATCCACCTGCCCCTGAGGGAATGGATCTCGATAAGGTGGCTCCGCACGCTGTATGACGAGGGCTGGATTTGATGCGGGATTGCTCACGGATAACCCGCCGCTTTCTCCGGGTTCCATAACTCAGACGAGCCCGCTTCACCTAAGAAGACGTATGGAAGAAGAAGCATCGTAAGAACCCTTCTTCTTAGCTGGGTGCTTATGGACAAACCCATTGTGAGCCGGAATGTTCGAGGGTGCGCCACCCACGCAGGACGAGAGTAGCTGCATGGCTGCTCGTAGTTGGATCCGTATATCTCGTGCCTCGTGAGCATAAGTGTCACAGGGACTCGCATCGTTGGATAAGTGTTTAACCACAATATCAGCAGCTTGCCATTTCCCGGCCTCTAAGGGTGGGATCATATCGCGGAAGATGCACGGCAAGTGACTTTCTCCCCGGGTCAATTACTGGGGTAGGTGGGTCACTGGGCGGCATGAGGGGCCACGGAGTGGGGGATTGTGACGTTTATGCCTACAACAAATACATCGCGTAGAGGGGCGCTGGGCGCCAAGTAAGACATAAGGTGGCACCCTTTGGGTGCCATGTGGCTTGGTCAGCTGCTGGGCTTACTTCAACATGGTTGAGTCTATTCATGATAGGTGTGGCAGAGGAGCCTAAGTCGGCAGGTTTGAGCGCAGCAGCGGGTACTATTGCCGGACTCCCCTCAGATCCGGGCGGAGGCGGCAGCGCACTCTTCATTCACATGGTGTAACTGCGGATCTGGGCCTGGCCGCGATGCTCGCATGACAAAGCAGGTTAATACTCCTAGCAGCTTTACTGTGCTTTCAGCCTAGCGACGAACATTTTGTCCACCGCTAGCCTTCCTATCATTTCGCCATCTCCCAGGAGTTTAGGCCTGCCAGCCGCAGCCAAGACCGTTCGCTAAATACCGCTATCCGGCGATGCGTATTTTCTTGGGGATGCCAACAGATTTGGTTTCACCGTGATAGTTCCGGATGGCAGTGAATGTGGTGCGTGCCTTAGCTCGTGTTAAGGCATTTGCTAAGTCTCCGGGCAGCCGCAGAGCTCGCCAAGAGAGGGAGGTGTTAGAAGCATTGTATCATGAGTTGGAAGAGCCGAGGCTTCGCCATTCATGGGGTGCTGGAGAATGAGATTTGGCGTACCGCATTGCCGCAGAGTGAATCCAAAGTGGCGGCGCAGCGCAGGGTGAAGGCAGTGGGATCACCTGGTTGAGGGAGGGGATACCTAATTCTAATGTTCTTCGTGGCGCGCCGCGTAAGAAGTATGCGCCTTCTATGTCGCCACTGCTATCGGGTCGATGGTCGATCTTGCATTCGCCAAGGACACAAGGTGCAACTTTCATCACTTTTCTCTTCTTCCAGAGAAGATATACCCTGTTACTGCACGGATGGAGGAGATTGTTCTCGTGAAAGTGGCATGTAAGGTGTGTCCGCAGTAAAGGAGGCTGGTCAGCCACAAACAGAGCTTGAGGAGGCGTGCCGCGGATTCTGGCCCTCACAAGTGTCCTGCCCTGATGGTATATCTGAACAGTTCTTCCAAGAATATTGGGATTGGGTGGGGACTCGTGGAGTTATGACCTATCAAGATTTGCTTCAGCAAGACGCTTGACTATAGGCTCAATACTTGCCGCATTTCGCTGGATACCTAAGGTCAAGGAGCTACCGCCATTTCTGATCATGCCTATCACCCTTCATTTCAAGTAGCTTTACAAAATTATTATGTAAGGCACTCTCGCTAGGATCAGTAAGTTGTCTTGAAGAAACGATTAGTACCATGCAAATTCGCTTCATTCCTGCAGTGTGATTCTTAATGTAGTACGCATTTTGAGGGCATTCATCAAGTAATGTGAAACCGGGTCAGCTAGACAGTATTTGAAATGGATTTCAAAGGCCTATGATAGTGTGCGGGACGCTCTTGAAAAAGATGATGTTGGCCTTTGATGTGGGGAGGCCTTTACTGCCAGCGGGTTATGAAAGCTCCTAGTGTCCGCCAGAGCGTAATTTCTCCCGTGGTCACGGAGGCCCCTTCCTCATCTTTGGGTAGCGGATTCGCCGTGGATACCGGCGCCTTCCTCTTCATCATTGTAGCGAGGCCCTCTCGCAGCTTGTTGACTTTTGCGCGAGGCCGTGTGGTGGGAGGGACCGAGATGGCGTATGGATCGCAAAGCAGATTGGGAGTCGCGACGCCGACGATTCATTCTTCAAGCAGCGCGATGAGGCGTAATCTCGTTGAATACGGCGAGTCAGCTGACACATTTTCCTCGCTTCTGGCTGCCTTATGAATTGGTCGGCGTGCTAAGATCCGGTCGGGTACTTGAAACCCATGTCAGCGGTGGTGTCCCAATTCCCATGGCGAACGACGCGGTGGCACTCTCTAGGCTTTTGGGCATTCCGTTTGGCATTGATATCTCACCTCGGGCGGTGTGGGAAGACATTACGGTTGACCGCTGCCGGGCATCTCAATTGGTGGAAAGGGGGAAGCCGCCCATGGGCGTGGTCACAAAGTCCGCCTTTGCTCGACTCATATTTATATGGTTTCTATCATCCCCGCACTTGAAAGTAAGGTGCAGGAAATCTCTACTATGGTTCGTATCTTTGTGTGGGAGGCAATGAGGAGGGGGCGGTAGTGAAGGTGGCTCGGTGGAAGCTGCCCGCCCCTAAAAGGGTCATGGGTGGACTCGGGGCTTTTGATCTCGTTTGGCCGCATGGCAAGGTCCTCCCCGCTCTAAGTTTGTTTTGCTATTCTTGAGAACGCGACTCCCCTGCATGGTCTTGCTTCACCGGTCGCCTCATTCCATAGTTTTCCACAAAGCCGCCTCATTGCCAGCGGCTCCCTTTGGGCGTTGTTTGTGGATATCGGTAGCCGTATGCTCATGCCTCGCCGTTTTTGAAGGGGCTCCTGCGAGCCGGAGCAGGTCCGCCCATTGTTTGCACTTGATGCCATCAGTGGCGCGTTGCTTGAGGCGCCCGCCCGTGGGATCCCCTTGGACCACACGCACTGTTCTCTGGCGGCCTCCGCTGATCCTCGAGTCCAGCAGATGGGCGCAAAGGTGGGGTTTTGACGGTGGCCCGGATTGGTATATGGATGGGCAACTAGCACCCCGGCAATCGCCAAGTTATAGATTTCGCTTCGTGAACGGATCGTACTATCCGCACGGGTGGCTAATGCTCTACCACTCACACCCTCCACGTGCATCGACGTGTGTGGAAGTGCCACCCGAAAGTGGATCCTCAAAGTTTGTGAGGTCCCGCGCTATGAGCTTCTCGCGGTTCAAGATGAGTTGCCTCCCTCGGATGGATGGAGTCTTCGTGCACCGGGATGAGTGGGCGCTATCCGAGGTGGGTGTGGAACCCAATCGCCCCAAGATTCGGTATTGCCGCGGGCGTTGTGCACCGCTTCTCGAGGGTGAACACATGGGTTCACAGGATCAACCTCGGACGGGCCGACTTATGT
Organism: Isoetes taiwanensis; assembly: GCA_021234155.1. Classification (NCBI taxonomy): domain Eukaryota; kingdom Viridiplantae; phylum Streptophyta; class Lycopodiopsida; order Isoetales; family Isoetaceae; genus Isoetes; species Isoetes taiwanensis. The sequence goes on from JAJEKV010000006.1 coordinate 25,669,333, forward strand.
CCCATGTGTGGTGGTCGTAGGGAGACCTTGGAACACCGCATGTTTCTCTGCTCGGATATCCAGCCTGGCATGGCGGTGGGTTCAAATACCCCTCAATTCCAGCCGAGGTCCTTTGGGGCGCACCCTAGTAGGTGGTCCCAAATGTTGAGTCCGCCTTTCATCCGTGTAAAGCCCGGTTGTTGTGGCTCATCCGGAAGCGGCGGCGCATGAAGGTGTTCAGAATGCAGAGATGCAGCCTCGGGCTTTGGTCCCGCACCTGAGGTACAAGCTATATCTATCGATCCGCATCCCCTCGGAAAAAGCGAGGTCAAGGCAGCGGTCTGGGAAAGAACCCTCCACATTGTAGACACTCTGGGGAGATTTGTGGCATGAGTTGTAGATAGGTACACTTATTAGGTGGGTCCTTGCCCTGGTGTGGGCAGGAGTACCCTAATACCGCTCTTCTTGTATTTCTCTGAATTAATATTAGTTAATCTGATCCTTCAAAAAAAAAAAAAATTATGTTGACATGCATCATTAATGAAATCGCGCCTGGCGCATTTTCGTTTTCCATTTCTTTCATCTCATACGTTATTGTTCTCCTTACAGAAATGATTTGGCTTCCCCAAAAGTACTGGTCTTTGATTTGAATGGTGTGCTATGTAGAACGTTACCTAAAGCAACGTTTGAAAAGTCATGGTATGCGCAACAACCATTTGAGACACGTACCAAATATGTTTACCCGCGCCCTTATCTGAAGGAGATGTTGGACCAGGCCTTCAGTCTATTTCTTGTGCAATTTGGTCATCTATGGAGCATAGAAATATACAGGATGTTTTGAAAGTAGTGCTTGAGCTAAATAGAAATTGGGGCCCATCCGGGATCAAAGCAAATGTGCTTCATTCACAAACCCTAAAGAACCGAATGTGTAAAAAGATATTTGTGAAATGCTTGCGCAACATGATGTATGCCCTAGGTGTTGAAGATAAGGAAGGCATGGTCATGGTGGATGATGACGCTCTAAAGTGTTGCTTCAATCAGTCACAGTCATTGAATCCGCCACCCTATCATCCTCAAGATTTTGACAAAGATGACTTCCTCGCCGCTTTGTTAGTGTCCTACTGAAATAGCTTCGGAAAAACGGTTGAAGAGATACAAACACTATACCCAAGAACTTGATCGGACAGGGGAAATTGACAGGACCTTGAGAAAATCGTTCTAAAAGGGAACTTTTTGATATATATGTATCAGAAATACACTTTCCAAAAAGTTTTGAATATGAAATATACTTTACACGAAAGATTTTGAATATATATTGTGTTCTTATATCAGCATTATTGGTTCTGTGTACGTATTGTTTTTTTATATTATGTATATGGTTTGCTATACTTGCAATAATTTGTATGTATATACTGTCAATAATTTAAGTGTGTATAAATAGGTATGCATGAAATTGGCAAAGCATCGGCTCCGGTCTCCGCCTTCTGCTTGTTATTATGGCACATTCTATTACCTGCACGATGAACCATGCGGACCTCTGCAGGTGCCGCGAGCTAGAAATAGAACTTCAGGACTGGCTTGATGTCGTTGCTATGAATCCCGGCCCGCTTCTATCGATCCCTTTGATATTGTAATCCATCTTATATGGAATCCGAGCATGGTTTGTTCATGATCGACGATCTCGTGATCTCCGATGGACCGCTGCGGCGAACGGCGATGAATCCATTAGTTTTTAAGTTTATGTTCTATTATAATGCGTTATTTATGCCAAGCAAATCGCCACGCGATTTGAACCACGAAAATCTCTGTTTTGTAGCAACTTGCTTGCTGTTATTTATTCGTAAAGCATTACAATTTCATTTTGGTGAGAGACTCGTCTGGAGGGGGAAAACCGGCCGATAGGCATATTTTTCATCACAGCAGTGTACAAACATTTGAAAAAAATATCTAAAGGGCTAGACGACCACACCAATTTGGTCTGACTACCCACTAATAATAATAAAGGGACCTGCCATAGGAACAACCCAAGCCCCTTTAAGATGGCGTAAATAAGAAAGGCAAAAGGCAACGTCATTTAAAGTTTATCAACGGATGAAAAACCGCCCTTTTCGGGTTTTCGAGGAAAACCCTAATGATAAACCTTCGTCCGGTGGCTCCAAAGGAAAAGCCCGCCATCAAAGTGGAGACCATTGATGAAAAACGTCGAGGAAGCACAAGATGGAGGTCGCAAATAAGACGATTCTTCTCGAACCCAACATGAGAGCCATGAGAAAGAAACGAATGGCCACGATCACCTGAAAAACTTAAGGTAAAAAAAAAACAAAAAATGCATTAGACATTAGAATAGAATAGGAGGGAAGTAACTCAAAAGTTCGAGGTCCCCACAATTGGATGAGATGGCCCGAAAAACAACGTAAAAGAAGCACGTAACTCAAAAAACATAAGCCATCACGCCGCTAAAAACCCCCACCCCAGGTCGGTCCATAACAAATCACAATCCTTCAATAGGGGCTGGTCACGCCGAGCCACGCTGATATAACATCATACAAAGAAACCACATAACCGCCAAACACGAGGGGCTTACACGAAAATGACAAATACTTCAAGAAAAAGGGTCGGTCCACGAGCGAGCGACATAACAAAGCAGATCCTAAAACAACATAACCTCTCAAATATAGAAGGGTTGGTCACGCTGAAAGCAACGCAATATAGAAGCATAAATCAAAATGAAAAAACATGAATGTAAATAATTTAGGGTGGGAAGGGAGGGAACTGAGACCAAAAAAACTGCTGTGAGAAGACGCCGATAATGGAGAAAAAGCCCTACAACGTATATATAGCCTCGTCTCTCTCCCCAAATGGCGTCCGACCGATTGTCGAATCGCATGCATTTTGGTGAGAGACTCGTCTGAGGGGGAAAACCGCCGATCAAAAAGAGAACTTCCATTTCAAGGCCATGATCAATATTGAAACACAAGAAAGAGGGCTTATGATAATAGACAAGGTGGATATATATTGGGAGAAAAAAATTGAGCACGTTAAGAAGAAGAAGAAATGCAAGGAAGACTAAGTTGGACGTGTTAAAAGGAAATAAAAAACTTAACAAACATTCAAAAAACACAGACGATAGACCAAATCCTGAATGTAGTCATAATAAATACAACAATAACACCAACACTCAATGAAAACAATATGTTTTTTAGAAAGTCTCATGGCTAGAGAACAATGAGGCATAAAAATGGTATGAAAACAATATGTTTAGAAAGTCCCATGGCTAGAGAACAATTAGGCATAAAAATGGTATGATAGAGGAATTGACGGGCATAAGCAACAAGGGCAAAAACAAGTGTCAAATGTGCCATCACGGATATTGACCAAAAGATAAAACATATCAAGTTATGATAAAAGACAAGACGAAAGTGCAAAGGAGACAAGGTACGTTGAAAAAATAATGGAAAGCCTAACCATAATTTAAAAGCCGCACACTCCATGAAGGAATTTAAAAGCCACACACTCCATGAAGGGAATATACGTGATTAAATGTGAAAAACAAAATATGCCAACACGAGGGTTTGAACTCTTAATAAAAAACAAAATATGCCAACACAAGGATTCGAACTCATAACCACAAGTTTAAAAGCCCCACATCCTAACCAATAGGCCAACATCTACTACGAAATGAAATTAAGAAAGTTATATATTAATGTTTCAGAACCAGAAACTACAAACCATAGACCATAACCTGCACATACGAAAATAGGAAGGGAAGGCCGCCGTTAGACAGAACGGCATGCCGTGTGATGATGGCGGAGGGATCAGAGATGAACAAATATGGCTTGAAGAAGGAAGCACCAGTCCAGAAGGCAAAGGGCAAACCGATAGTCATAAGACAACAGAACAACCGGATCAAGCCAAGTGACATGAAGAACAGTAGACCCACAGATATGTTAAAGCGATCGGAAACAGATGTGACCAAACGATCTGATAGGGAAAATTCGGATTGGGGATCAGATTTACAGAAATACAAAATACAAAAGAACATAGTAGCATCCACGGCAAACCATATGTAATACCGGAAAAAGCCCTATTGATGCTATTGAAAATATATGAAAAATCTATGCTTAAGCCGTAAAAGAATCGTAGATCAAGAAGCAATCGATGCTTGGCACAATTGACATGAAATAATCCGAAAATGCCGGAAGAAAATCGATGCATCATAAGAGGAAGCCATCCATGCTTGCTATGCTCTGCTATGCCAAAACCGATCCATGCTAAACAACATGAAAATCGAAAGTGCACACAGCCAAATCAAAGAAAAACCAGTACAAATTGACACTGTAGAAAAAAGAATATGAAGATCACAAAAACCGTGACCGAAAGCAAATATCAACACTTCACAAAACCGTTGCCGAAAGCCAAATATCAACAATTCAAAATCTAGCTGCCAGATAAGAATAACCGCGACCGCTAGCACCACAAAGAGATATAGCACCAAGAAGAGACAAGAACGTTAATCAACAGAGTGAATTGACAACACAAAACGAAGACGAACTGAGACCAAAAAACTGCTGTGAGAAGACGCCGATAATGGAGAAAAAGCCCTACAACGTATATATAGCCTCGTCTCTCCCCAAAATGGCGATCCGACGGTGTCGAATCGCATGCAATGTTTAGATTTCGTTGTCGTCCCTGAATGTGCGAATTAATAAGCAATTTCCTGCTTTTTCTATTGCCAACATTCTGTCATAATATGGGTCATTCGCATCGAATATTTGAATGCCTTTGCATTTTAACATAAAATGCATCTTCCTAGCCCGAAAATGAACACAGTGCAAAAGTGTGGTTAATTCAATATAGTGGTCAATAAAATGCTTATACGGCACGATTTTGGAATAGACATAATCCCAATTTCATTGAATGATGGTTTAGCCTAGGTATTCAACTTTTGGTGTAGCGAAATGGCACTTTGAGAGCTTGCCAAACAAATGATGCCCCTTAGCTTCTTCAAAAATTTCGTAAATGCACTATATGCTCTTCCATTGACTTCCTATAAATTAAAATACCGTTGAAGAAGAAGATGATGAATTTATCCAACAATTCCCTGAAAACGCCGTTCATCAATCTCATAAAGTTTGTTGGGGCATTTGATAGACCAAAAGGCATGACTGTTTATTCGTAGTACCTATACCGCGTTCTAAAAGCGATCTTATGAATATCCTCTTCTTTAATTCTTATTTGGAGATAGCCTAACGTTAAGTCGATTTTGGAGAAGAATCTTGCTCATTGGAGCTGATCCATTACGCCATCTGCTTGTTGAGCTGCCGATGGTTAATACCAACTTTTATCCTAGCCGAATGAATCCCCAAGTCGAGCAATTCCTACAACTGCTTCTTGAGCTCTGCTAGCTCGGGAGTGCTCATTTTATGAAGATTATGTTATTGGGCTCTGCATCTGGTGCAAGAGTGATTTCACACTCTACGCCTCTATAGTGCAAAAGCTCTCGAACTTCATGAGATATATCGTGGGACTTCTTGATTAGCTTAGCAATCGATTGAGGCAACTGTTCCGAAGTAACATATTTCCTCTTATTCTTGTTGTGGAGTTGACGACTTCTAGCTTAAGTATATATCGTACCGCATCCCTCATGATGCACTTAAGTAATTGCTTCACTGACATGCGTTACATGACTGAAATTACTTCCTTGACTTTAATTGTAGGGTACTTGCCATTTAATGCTAGGATAGACATCTCTTGCTAATAGTAATCACTTATTGTCTTGGTCAGCTTTAAGTATTCCATGTCTATTATGAGTTCATACTTGCCGATGTATGTAACTTGGCACTGATGCTTCACTTTGCTCTACTTAAGGTTGGTGTCAAACTTGACTCTTGTTCCTTTGGTGTCACGGAGCCACCATTATTAAGTTACCCTCACTAGCGAGGGAACATGGAACCTTTAAAGTTCCCAAATGTTTCATGCTTGTGCAATCCCAAAGAGCCTAAAAGATCTAGAGATGGGTTATTAGGCTCGCTCGTGTCCGAGGGAGAAGCCATGGACATGAATGCCTCCATGAAATGTTTATGAATATCATGCCCTGCATGTGCAAAGTGTGTGGAGCTCTTCCAAGCGAATCAAAATTGTTGAATATGTTTACGCACTTGCCTAGCGTAAACCCGATTCCTTAATAGTGACATCAAGGAGGAAAAAAACAAGTAATAGTTTAATCTTATAAGCCTCTCGATGGTCTCCTTCAGTTTTGATTGAGATTTTGTAGCCTACATATAAGTATCCTTGAAATGCTTTATTTTATTGAATCACATCATCTATGTAGAAAAGTTGTAAAAAATTAGTCTGACAGCATTATATATTTCGCCTTAAATTAGCACATTAGTTGTGAGTGCTCCTTAAATAGAAACGAGAAAATATCACAAGTTTAGAACCAAAGGAATGTTTGTATCGCAATTGATTTCTTGTAGTTAACCAAAATTGAGTTAAAAAATTAATTTAACAGAGTATCTTGCGAAGCATTTGTCGCTATCATCAAGTTAGCAGTAACTTAACAAAAGATATGTGAAACAATTGCAGGTAGCCTTAGGTTAGCATTAACTTAACTAAGGCATGTGCAAACCCCTTTTTATGTGTGTCATTAAGTTAAGAAAAATAACATAACTTTTTTTGGTGCAAAAGGATTTAACTAGTTTCTGTTAAGTTAAAGTCTTAACAAAAAATTAACTTAATCTTGGTGCGAATGTAAGGATCTCTTATTAATTTAACTAAGTAGTTAAAAATTAAACTTAATCCTACCTTAAAGCGGGTCTTGAAGGAATCCTTAATACCATTTAGACCATCTGGGCATAAAGTTTTCACACATCCATGTACTGCTTGTGGTTTCAGAGAAGAGAGAGCATCATGGTGCATGCTGTTGAATTGGGCTTATATTCCGTACTCTCTAAATGCTTCCACAGCCCCATAGCCTTATAGACGTAATTAAACATGTCATACCAATACAGAAGTGTAGAATTGGGGTACCAAAGTAGCAAGAGACAATAGGCTTTGGATAATGGGTAACCATGAGGTAAGAGTTGAAAAGAAACAATGGTTGGAACCATTAAAAACCTTGGTTTAAAAAAAAGCAATGGTTCGAAACTACTAGGGGAGGGTGGCCATTGGATGTGCCGTTGCCAGTTTCGGATGTGTAAAATTGCCATTGGCTGATGCAGAATTTGCCACGTAGATTACCTAGGGTTCTATTACGGCTGTGCACAGAACAACGAAGGCTCCTAGCAATACCATCGTAGGCGGCGCGTGTAAGCGACCACCATAGCCAGGCTTTCTGCATGTGATGCTTTATGGTTATTCAATTCCGACACTATCAAATTCTCTTTCCTAGTTTTTCTTCCAATCGGACTGGTGGTTTTGCTTCTTGTCGGATTGCATTTCCTTCACTGGTAAACTCGAATTCGCTTATATTTCATTTTTTTCTCTTCATTATCTATTAATATGCCACAGCTTGTAATTTAGGCACAACAGATGCTACCCCTGATCATGGTTCAGACAAGAAGAGCCAATACATAGCGCGAGAGGCAATAAACTGGCAAATGACTTTAAAATTTAAGGGAGAATTTTAAGATGATGGCAATGCATTTGTCCTTGTTGATGAATGTAAGCAATTTTATGCCTTTGTTGCTCGCTTTTGCAATGCCAAGTAGAGGCAGTTGTTTGATGCATAAGCAGATGGAAAAAGAAAATAAAAAATGCATTAGTAGAACCATCTAGCTGAGCTGCACTATCTGACAGTTATATGCTCATAATTGCTTCTGGCACATTTTCTAGGTTTGACACAGATGTTGCAGAGCTTATATAAAACCGGATGCACGAGGGCATCACTTTTGAAGCTTCCATGTAAGTACCTTAGCAAGAGTGCATAGCTAAGCCTCATCCTATGCCAAAGGTATACTACTGAGTTACTTTTCGTAGCTGGTAGTTGGGAGTTACTTTTCATAGCTGGTCTCTTAGAGGACAAATAATTCCTACATCATGTAGTATCTGGGGTTGGATGGCACTGATAGCATGGAGTATTACATATACAATTTGAAAATTGAGGATGAAACAATTTAGTGGAACAAGCAGTAGGGGTAGAAAAGCTAATTCTCTGAATGTGTGTATTGAGTTTTTGGATCCTTTCAATTATCTGTTCAAAATATATCACTAGGACAAGCTACCTTTTACATATTTATGTACATGCTAGTGCATGTAAGCCATATTATTGGGCTATCTAAATGTAATTCTGTTGCAAGTACTACCGTGTCTGTTTGACATTCCAACCCTGTTAATGCATCCACTGCTTTGAGTATTATAATGCAGGCATTCATCATCAAAGGTTTCCATAAAAAATGACATTCAGCAAACAGTATACAGAGCTTTGGTTACGAGATCTCCCTAGAATTAAGTTTGAAATTCAGGCTGTCAACAGAATCTGAAAGAAAAAAGGTACTTCTTGTCTTCTTTTCATGGTATTTATCTAATAATTTTTATAGAATAGTGGGCATGAAGGGACCTTCCTATCCCTATACTGTATGATGTCATGCCTGCAATGTCCCAGCATCGTCAAGTGAAGATCACTACATCTATGGTTTTAACTGGGTATGAATGGGGAACTTAAAGCCTTGGTATGCCTTTGTAATTTGGATAAATAACCTATGGTATAGAATCCTAGCAAGTGTAGATTATATAGATTGCATATCAGAAAAATATATAGATATATAGATTGTACATCACAAACAATGTCTGGCTATAAGATGGGCAATATCAAAGTTTGTGGAGCTTTATTTTAAGCTTAACTTTCCTCTATTGAAGTATAATAATGTACTAACTCATTCTTTCCATGAACAATTATCCTCTTGTCTAACATTTATGTTACCAGATAATATCGTTAAAAGGTAAATGTGCTTGTGTGGTTGAGTTATTGCATTTAAACTCTTCTTCAACTTCTGTTTGATCACGATAATACATTTTTATGTATGTGCAGATGTCTATCTTGCAAGTTCGTCCTGGGGTTCGATATTTGTGCATGTTTTGTAAATGTTCCAGTTTTACTATGCTAAAACAATTATGGGAAAATTTTGATAATTTGTGAGCATTATTGTCAAATTCAAGATTGATGTTGAAAGATACGATCAAGTTCATTCAAAAAAAAAAAAAAATTGTTTTCCACAAGTTTCTTTATGGCCTATCGCGGCAGCCTTCAATGGGCACCCTGGTATCCTAGGGGGCTGCCACTTCATCCTTGGTGGTACTAGTACCCCCACCACTTTGACACCTTACAACTTAAGGTAACTTAAGGTGACATTGTTCAATTGGCAAGCAACTAAGTTTTTCGGGTAGGCATTCTCGGTGGGCATGTTGTCATATAAAAATATAGCCATTAAAATGCTCAAAATTTGCAATTCTAGTTTTATGCTTTTAAATGCGCTGCGGCCGAATCGGACACCCACCCCCAAATACTTAAAAAAGATGGGATTCAGCCTTCCTGTGCCCCCGAAAATGGTGTGAAGGCCGACGAAGAACTAAAATCGAAGAATTAAAATCTTTTGCTAATCCTTTTTCGCCTTTCTCTGGCCACAATGCTCTGCAATTCAACAAAACTAATGGGTTGTTTCTGCTTGTTAATAATCTGCAAGCCCACTGCAATTTTCCGCCAAGATCTTACCCCTCTGCGAGGAAAACGCCCCCATAGATTTAATATTGTGTATAATGGGTTCTATCTACATGCCCGGAAGATCTGATAGTCTGTTGGGTTTCTCGATTCTTGCATTAAAATCTTGTAGACAATAAATTTTTGCCTCAAATCCTTTGCCACTTCATGCATTGCGCAATGGTTGCCTTCAACAAAGCAGAGTGCGGGCAAAAAAGTCGCCCATAACGGACTTGGAAATCCAAATGCTGACAAACTGAAACAAGTACTTTTCAGAATTGATGAAGTAACAAAGAAGTAATACACGCCAGGGCCTGATTACTGTCTTTTTGCCCTAAAATTATGGCACGCAATCCTTTCGCCGCTTCCCTGCTTTCCTCCGCTTCTTTCCGCCGCTTCCCTACTTTCCTCCGCTTCCATTTCTTTTCTTTCTTTCCGCAGGTCCGCAGAGATCCGCAGGTCGGGCAAAAGCAAAGATCCAAGCAAAAGCAGCAGAGATCCGGCAAAAGCAGCAGAGATCCAAGCAGAGACCCTATTTTTCGATTCTTCCTACAAAGGCCTGCTCTGCTCTGCTTCGATTTCTATTGTTCGATTTCTACTGTTCTACAAAGGCTCTGCTCTGCTTTCGATTTCTACTGTTCAATTTCTGCTTTCTACAAAGGATCACGGTATTGTTCGATTTCTGCTTCGATTTCTACTGTTCTACAAAGGCTCTGCTCTGCTTCGATTTCTACTGTTCGTAATCAGACCCTGGCGTGTATTACGTCCCATAATTCATCTTTGGGAGGGCGATGCATGCAGTAGGGCTTCTCGGCGGCGCCACAAGCCTCACCGGGCACTTTTCCTTGGCTCGCCCGCTCGTCGCCGCCCTCTGCTGGCGGGCGCCAAAGCCCTCTGCATCCTAATGCCCCTCCCAACGTGAATTATGTAGTACATCATCAATAAACTTCTTGCTTTTCCAATGATCCAGCACAACAAAAAATGTCTTGCATGTTCGCGCAAATTGATCGATCTTTAGCAAAGAAAAATCCAATCAAGTAAATAAATATTTCTTTTCTGCCGGATTCATCCTTTCGTTCAAAAACAAAGATAGTAGAATATCTTCGTCCATGCTAAACAATTTTCTTCTTTTCCTTTTTTCAAACCTTGTCGATCTTAAAGCCATAGCCATTGGACTCATCTTTGGCCATTGTGGCATGTGTTTATTTGAAGCCCTAGATAGCTAGTATATGCATTGAGTATGAAGACTTTTATGAACTTTATTAAGATATTACCCAAAGTTATGGTCGCTTATATGTTAAGGGAGTTCCCGTTTTACTTTGAGATGTGCCATGATGTGTTGTCACTTGGATATGAAATGTCGTGGTATGAACCTTATTGTGTTGCATCGCTCTATGGTTGTTCTTGGAAGTAAGATGCATGAGGATTCTATGATATCTCGTATTGTATCAACCTGTAAGGTTATTGGTGATATTCTATCTTGTAAGGTCATGATGGATGATGTTGCATCTTGCATTGCAAACGGACCATCTTCGAAGGGGTGGAATGGCCGTGAGACTCCGCATCCTTTCTAGATGGCTAGACGGATGGCATGTTGCATTTGCGGCCCACCTTCGGAGGGGTGGGGTGGCCGTGTAGACTCCGCATCCGGCCTGATGGCCTTTTGGATGAGTTTAGCCCTGTACGTACAGATGGAGAGAGTGGTCCCCTTGGGGTCGCAACCCAAGGATTATGCTTGGCATATGTGCATACATACAGAAGATTGATGTGAATGTAAACATGCTTGTAGCCTGAGTTCTAACTAATGCAAGGGCGTAGTGGAGCAGGTAAAATTGTTGTTGTTCTTATCTTTGATGGTTATGGTAGATTACCTGGTGGTTGATGATGCTCCCGAAATGTTCCCTCCCCACTTAGTCCTTGTGGACTAACCCCCTCGTGTTGTTTGTGTATGTTTAAGAGGGTACGTCCTGAGCTGAGAATGCGGTATTCAGAGGAAGAGACTGGGCATGAAGTTGCGCTGAAAGCGGCGTTTTCCAGTCATCCTCAATGACCTATAAGGAGGAGAATTCGGAGTGACCTGTTGAGCTAGTATAAGTTGTTAACATGCCAAGACTCAGAGGAGTTTGGCCTTGTATGTAATTATCTGATCAATGGGACTATACTTTATTGAGCATATATATAAGTCTCATGTATGTTTAACTTAGATGTTAAACGTGTTGGTGCAACGGCCTAGGCCAAGGGGCTAGGTCCGTTTCAACAAGTGGGGCCCCAACATTCTTCCTCAACCTTACTGCAGATGAGGTAAGCAGCGACATAAGATGGCAAGAGATAATTCACATCGGAGATATTGTTACGCAAATAAACTAGGAACTCACATGGATAGGTTGCCCATTTGAATGCACCATTCGATTCCACAAATGCCTAAGTCATTCCTCAAAAAGCACATACTCAAAGGAGACAAACTACTAGCACAAGTAGAACATTATGTAGTGAGATATGAGATGCAAAACAGGCACTTACTAGATTCACATATCATCCTATGGGTCAATCAAGCTGACATAGAGACGAGCACAAACTATTTTTTGCCTTCATAGGCACACAACACGAAGACAAGCTATGCAACCTAGAGAAGCACAAGCAAATCTACACATACAGACCCTCTTGCAAACTAGAAGGCCATGTAATACCATTAAGATACATGTTCCCATTCCAACCACAACCAAGCCATGTGGCAAAATTTAGCAACAAATAAAGGTTTCTATACTTTCAAAGAAACAAAAGAATGCTCAAATGTTATGCCCTACCACCCAGCAACCTAGAATATACGCAATGCATTTAAAGCAAAACTTATTACTTGCATTAAAAGAACATGGACAAATACTTGAGCTTATTACTAGCATTGCATGAAGATGGATAAACACTAGTAACGCTCAAGACATAAATGTACAACGTACAATACTTAAGCAATGTTCTCAAAAACAAAATCAACAACCAAACTAAATCTCATTCAAAAGCTCAATGTTCAAAAAACCAATTGCTAAATTTATTATATTTAATATCACAACAACAACAATAGAATAGAATAGAATAGAATAGAATAGAATGGTTGTTTATCATCCATTGAGACCAATCGGCCTATGTGACCCAATAAAAGAGTGCAGAAAATTCTTTGTACACATATTACACATGCTAGTCCAATTCTCACCGTCTAACTCCACTAAACAAACACAGAATAACCATCATCCAATTAAATTGGGATTATGTCAACTCCAAAATCACGCCAACCTGCTGTTGTCTTCTAGGGGTTTCGTTTTTTTTTTTAACTTGATAAATAACATAATGTTGCAATTCACATGTGTCATTTCATATGCGAATTGAAATATGCAAAAATGAAGAGCAAGTTGTTAAGATAGATGAGACTAAAATTGAACAGCATTTAGATGAAAATATTAGGTTTGATAATAACAGACTGCATTATTTGCGAGGCAATTGCAGACCCGAAATTATGGATACATGACACAAATATCATACAAAAATATCATATATTCCAATAAAACATTAAGGATCAATCCATGGTTCCATGTCAGCCGTTCTATCTAGTTCTCCCGTGTGAATCTAACACTTCACGACTTTGTCATCCCCTCAGAGCCAAATTATTCATAATAGACATAAACTTCACCGTAAAAATCATCTGTCGCAAAATTTTTCGGATCGTAAGATGGTGGATTCAGGGCCTGTGTTTGATTGTAGAAGCATTTGAGAGCATCATCATCCACTATGATTATATCATCCTTATTCTCGATACCAAGTTGGTCCATCATTTTACTCAAGTGTTTGATGAAGATAGGCTTGCGGAACCTTGAGATTAGTGAACTTCACACATTTGTTCTGATCCCAAAAGGTCAACCAATGTCTACGCATTTCCTCTAGTGCCTCCAAAGTATTCTTGATGTTCTTTAGTTCCATGGATGACCAAATACCAACTCGAAATAACCTAAATGCCTCATCTAGCATCTCCTTCAAGTGCGGTCCGGATGATAGATCCACTTGGTGTTTGATTCTACTGGTGTCTGATTGAAACTGATCTCTAGCCACTTTATTTTTCTGAAAAGTCTTACAAAGGACTCCATTTAGGTCGAATACCACAACCTTCTTAGAAACGTAAGGCAAGTTTGAAACATCAAACATGTATCCGTCGACAAAGATATGATCACACAAATAATACAAACGTGCGGTGATTTGAGTTAGGCTTAACCAAATCACGCTTCGGCTGCGATTTAGTGTGACAATGAAATATAATCAAAGCACGCTTGGCGCCATTTAATTCAAAGCAAAGATAAATTAATCACGCTGCGTGGCCGATTTCATCCGCAAAGGCTATACCTATCATCTTCGGCCATTGCCGCCGTCGGCCATTCTCCCCTTCGCCACCCTTAATCTCCGTTTTCTCTTATTTGTTAGAATTGTTATTTTCTATTAGTTCCTCTAATGTTCTTCACAACTCGACATTATTTTTTAGTATTGATTTGCCAAACCTATGAATCACTAGAGTCGCTTGGGTTATCAATGGCCCCTTCACTTTCGGTTGCCTTACCAATTAGACCCTTGTTAACCTGTGAATCTATTTTATTGTTGCATGCATCACCCGCAAGGGAGTCAAGGATATTCCCTATGTTTGCCTTCATCACATTACTTTGAGCAGCCAGTTTAGCATCCACGTGGTCATTACTTTCCTTATCAGGCAGCTATGGATTACTAGTTCCCTCACCAGAACCATCGTCCATCTTTGAATTGGACAAGTCCACGAGGCTTTTGATTGCTGAAGATTTCAGGTTGCCATAAGGACCTTTAGGAGATTTGGCAAGTACATCACGTTAAGGATCTGCATGCTTAGCTTCGTTCTATAAGTATTTAGGGATCGAGTTTTCTACTACCATGCACTGGGATGCTTCCATCAAGTTGCATGTCATAGCAGGCTGAAAAGCACTATATGCCATGCAGAGCAATAGCCATAAGGCAGTGTTGTATGCCTGGAGCCACAAGTCACACCTGTTCAGGGCCTCGGTCGAGCTGGTTCTTCTGTACGGGGCAGAGGTGTGGGGTCCGGTGATATCCCTCACCACCTGGAATGACCTGGAACAGGTACAGAAGGCCTTCTTAGCACATGCACTTGGGGTGAAATCCACAATTCCATATCAGATCCTGCTCCAAGAGAGGGGTTTTCTACCCCTTCAAGGGGCTACACTGGAACGCCATAACATTTACTTTTAGAAGGTAGTTGGTATGGGTGATGCCCGATTGCCCAACCTTGTTTTGGCAGTAGCAATGGGTCCACAACGCCTCAAAGCCTACTGGAAGGACAAGCAAGCTTAGTAGTTCTCATGTTGGAATGTGCGGGCACACACGATCTTGCGGCGGTGCACGCAAAGAACAAGCACAATGCATTGGCGGCGGTACCTAGATGCTAGCTTCCTTGCCAAGCTCGGGATGCGGATGTCCCATCGCATGTTAAAATGGCACACTACAAAAAGAAGTCAACCCCATGCTCACAAAGAGACCCACAACGCTACTTGCACACTCATTTGCCCATGAAAAAGCCACTACAAGAGAAGGGGTTAATTAGTGTCACTTTTTGTGTCAAATTTTGGCCTAGAATTGCAGATCAAATTTTTTTAATAACTGTCGTTATGGGTGACACATACTGGTGACACTAATGTAGCAATGAGAACGTCACATATATTGTCAGCTATAGTGGCAGTACCAATGCCACCTGTAGCATCATAGATAGTGTCACCTATAAAGCCAATCATAACACCACGTTTGGCAATACTAGTGCCCTCTGTAGCATCATAGATAGTGGCACCTATAAGTCACTTATAACACCATGTATAATGTCACCATTAATGGCAGTAGTAGAGTCGCCTATAACATCACTAGTAAAACCATTCATAATATTAAAAGTATCGTCATGTATAATGTCACTTGTAACACCACTTATTATACCATATATATTGTCATTAAACTATTTTGAGATTCATCTGTTTTCCACATATAGTGTCAATGTCTTGTCATTTTTTTGATAATTGTTGTTGGTGATTGCCATATATAGTGTCACTTACTAGGTCATACCATTGTCAAATATGTAGCATAATAACAGGGGGTTACTTTTTGTTTTTTATACGTTTTTTTACATGGTTTTTCTATGATTTCATTGTTGTATTCATTGAGGTGTACTAAATAGTATTTCTAGAGTGCACCCTTTATGGGCCGTTAATTTTCGTTGGCTGAAACAATCCGAGGGTTGTTGTCTTTCTCTGCATGTTTGTGCATGAACACTGTGCATGTGTATGCATGTGCATGTGCACGTGCATGTGCACGTGCATGTGCACGTGTGTGCATGTGCATGTGCATGCATGTGCATGTGCATGTGCATGTGTACTGTGCAGGTGCATGTGCATGTGCATGTGTACTTGCCCTCTTGGATTCTTGTTGCCGGAGTGGATGTTTGCTGATGGAAGGTTATCACGAGATGGATTTTTTGCTCACATTTATAAAGGTATTTGTTTTTTTAATGTTTCTTCAGTTAATATAATGGTATTTTTTACAAGATATTGGTTTTCTGGTTCTACAATGCAATGCTGCAAAACCCGCCTTTGTTTCCTTCACTTTGTCTGTTCTAAGATTTGTTGCAGATTCTAAAAGAGTTTAGAGTTTTAGGCCCTCTGTTTGCTTCCAACTTCTTGGATATTCCTGGCCTGCTGGATTATTCATAGCAACCAGCCTTTAGCTTCAATCAACAAATGGATTATTGTGCACACAACATGCGGATTATTCCATGCCGCTTTCTGAGTCGTGCAGATCAGTCAAACAGTGGCCATATGGAGCATCCAAAATCATATGGATTGATAAACAATGGTTTCATTGTGAAAGAGAAATAGTTGTAGCTGAAGTAACAACACGTGGAATGCTAACAGAGCAAGCTTGCTTCAAAACCTCTATCCTTGATCTCGCTTCACTGACTGTTATAAGAAACCTACTCCACATTACCAAACTGGCCGATTCTCTTCACTTGTTAAACCAAAGCCAGGCAACCTGTGAGAAAGTGTCGCTGGTTCTTTATGAATCTCACCAATTGTTATTGCAGAGTAACGTTGATGTTGTTGTCTTTCATGCAATAGTTTGTGAATAAAACATTATTGTCGAGCATATCAATGTCTAAAGCTTTTATTTGGTTCAATTTTATTTCGTTACTAAAGGTTTGTGAATAAAACATTATTGTAGAGCATATCAGTGTCAAAAGCTTTTATTGATTCAATTTTATTTCACTAGTAAAATTCTATTTTCTAAATTAATATCAATCTAACCAATTTCTTTCCTTTACGTTCATGCAGACTATAGAATCTCTCAATCCATCAATTCCACATGACATTTCTTCGATGCCTGAAGTCAACATGATGTTGATCCAAACATCATTACTGTACCAGAGAATCCAATAAATGAAGATCAAGTTCAATTAGTCCTGCCACCATCAGCGCAACCACCACCTGCGCATGGCGAAGACCCTATTGATGTGTTGTTATTATGGTTGGTTGGTTGGTTGGGTTTACGTGCGCAAGTAAATAGGCTAATTGCCCTCTGCAGACTGTTTGATAGGCAAATCAACGAAGATGTATATCGTATCTTAAGCCGCTATCTATTTTGAGTGCTTCAAAATTGCTATAATACTCTTGCTGTCTTAAATGACTTAATAAATTTTTAAATAATATGCAGATCAGCTATGTCCTCTAACGACTTGACATGTACATACACATTTATTTCATGATGATGTATACTTGTAGCTTTTGATAAAGATTCTTATTAATCGCCCGCGGTTTTTCCTCGAAACCCTTCTTGGGGTTTTTAACCCTGACAAGAATAAGTTTGTCAAGGCCCTTCTCGGGTCCCATAGGCCGATTGGTCTCAGTGGACGATAAAAAAACTATTCTATTCTATTTAAAGCGTATGTAATTAAGTTACATTATGCTATAATATTATAGTTACTCAGGCTTCATATTAGTTTTTTTTTTTTTTTTTTGTTATAATGCTAGATATTAGATATTACATATTGCTACATGTTTTTACATATGTTTGGTTTTTGAGGGCCCGAAGGGCCCAAATTTTTTTTTTAATATAACAACCAACACATAACTACCATTAACATTAATTATCACAACCATTGGATCCAACACATTTAAATTAAAATCCCCTTAAACCCCCTTGGTTTGGGTGCATATTCACACCTGGGTGACGTGGACAAATGAGCCCTTATAATTATATTTTGCACGCATAAAATCAACACCATATAGTATTTTTGCTTCAAATCTTATAGTATTTTGCAAATCTTGTTATACAAGATAGCAAATTTTTGTACTTGCATACCCCACAAACGAGGAACTTTACGTACGGTGTAGATTAAGGAATAAGGGGTGAATATGCCTATCCAACAGCTCTCGTTGCCTGGAGTCACCCCCCGTGTGAATATGCACCCAAACCAAAGGGGGTTTAAGGGGGATTTTAATTTAAATGTGTTGGATCCAATGGTCAATTAACGTCACTTTTTATGTTACTTCTAAAGGTAAAGTCAAATTGCAATTCATTGAATCACCAAAAGCAGCCATTCAATTTATTTCAATATAAGCAATGGATTCATAAAGCTACAAGATACCCAAGCCATTCAATTTATTTCAATATAAGCAATGGATTCATAAAGTTACAAGATAACCCAGACATCATCTGGAAATCAGAATCTACATATTTAAAAATAATCATTCATATTCTTGACACTACAAGAGAATGATTGCTAGACGCTAGGTAAATAGTCAGAAAGCCTTCACAAATCAGACAACTGCCCAAGTTGATTGATTGGTTGATGTTTACCTGACGATTAGCCTGACTCATATTATCTGATGATTGTGCGTCAGGTAAATAGTCAGATGATGCGTCAGGCAAATAGTCAGAACATGTGTCAAGAGTGATCATCCGAATAATAGTCAGGCATCGTCAGCACATAAATCAGCCTATTAGTCAGCATATTGGGTAGGCTTATGGTCAAGTTATTAGTCAGACTATTGTTCAGCATATTAATCAGGTTTTTAGTCAGGATAATAGTCTGTTGCTGCTCTAATCCTGGTAGGGTAAAACATCATCTTATATTATAATGTTTTAGTGCAAGTAATGGACCACGCCCTAGATCCAACGGCTGAGGTTTAATCACTTTATCCTATGGTTACGATTTGCCAATCTTTCGAACTTGGGGTTGAGAGTTAACGCAATACAGTTTTAACGCTATTCCTTCTTACTCCGGCAGGATCCAAAGACCAAGGCATGATAGAAACTGACAGCATTATGCTATAGGTTTACCAAGAGTTTTAACGCTATTCCTTCTTACTCCGGCATGATCAAAAGACCAAGGCATGATAACTGACAGTATTATGCTATAGGTTTACCAAGAATGGCCAGCATGATTTCCAAGTTCCGGTCTTGCATTTATCCTCTGAGCTCCTGCAATCCCTAACATCGGCTATGGAAAGCAGGGGAGTATCCGTTTACATGGCAAAAAGCTAAAAAAGGGGAGAAAAAAAACCCCTCCGCAAGGATTTGTTGTCCCGTTCCAATCTCTTACAAGCTCTAGCCTTTATGAATCTGCTCTTAAGCCCTCTGAGCTCTTGCAATCTCTAACATCGGCTATGGAAAGCAGGGGAGTATCCGTTTACATGGCCAAGCTTGGCGAGCAGGTTGAACGATTGAGTAAATGGTTGAAGCCATGGAAAAGGTTGCAAAAATCGTAGGTCAAATAATAAGTTTTGGATAGTCATTTCATTTCGTCTTCTACTTCTACAGATAACAGCGATAACAGCAATGGCTTAAAGTTTTTTTCTAGCAGCGGACCACATCTACGGCATTAATCGTATGCTTCAGAGGAAGTTCTAAGGTAGGATTTACATGATTCTGGCATGCAAACCTTAAAAATTTTTTCGTTGTTTTAGGCCATGTGTTAACCTTAAGCATTTTGTTGTAGTTAACATAGCGGATATGGCTGCATAACCATGTTGCAGAAAGCATTTCATCATCTCGGCTGCACTTCTTTATACAGTTCTTGGAATAACTGATCTATATTTGAGCTTGAGCTAATCAATGTCGTAAGCTTTATCAAGTGCATTCTTGATTGTTCTAAGCTTACATCTCTGACCTCTTGATTGCTATTCCAGCTACCTCATCAGCTCGACCTCATGATGAATATTTTTTATTTTTGTTGTTGGTGCTGCCGAATTTGCACGACGATAGCTCTGCACCATGTGGTCATGCTCAACAATCGGAAACTAGGGTTCTAATCGTATTACGAGCATTGGTTTGAATGGGGAGGCCTTACACATGGTCCGAATTGATAGCCAACATTCAACAGCATGGGTTTAATCTCATCGTAGCTTGCATGGATAGGTAGCTGGAATAGCTAAGTCTTTAATGCATTCACGTCATATTGGGTATGGATCTTCTGTTATAAGCATTTGTGATTGTTGCATTAACGTATCAAATTTTGTCATTTCATGCAGCCAACTCAAAACGAATTTGCCTTGAGGACACTCTGTTAAGACTTACAAAGGCTGAAGATTGTTCCTCCTTATTTGATTTTGACATATATCTATTCGATAACATTATAATGCCACATTTATAGATTGGAAGACCATTCTTGGAGGAGACAAGGTCACAACAGCTTTGTCCATACATCCATCTTACCTCAGTATCATGTGCTGCAAGAGCAATTATGCCTTCCAACGAAATTGTTATCGCAACTCTAAAGGGTGTACCCACTTTAGTTGCCATCATATTTTTTCAATCGACATCAAAAGCCTAGGGGCAGTCCTTTAAGTTAAATAGCTAAAGTATTTGTATGGATCATGGTGATCTGGCGATGGCAATCAGGGCAAGCTTTCACGGCATTAGGAAACATTCGGCAGATCATAGTAAGATCAGGCTTTATACATAGAGGACACATTGGGTAAGATAATTTAGGGCAGAGGAAAGTATCAAAAATGTTTTCATGGCAAGCTTCTTGGGCATCAATAGATGGCGACAGTTCAGCAATAGTTTGAAAGAAGTGCAAGGAATGCAAGTAAGACTGACAGGTTTGTCTGCTCTCAAGGTCTTCATGTGAAAATTTGTTTTAGAAGAAGTAGTGGTTAATAGGATTGTATACTTGCAGGAAAATTCCTTGAAGGAAGTGCAGGAAATGCAAGCAGCATTGTTTGAAGCAAGTGCTGCAAGTAAGACTGGGACAACAGAGAATCTGCCATCATTTTTCTTTCTTTTGCTCATTTCCATCGTAATCGACATCATGAAAGTAGGTTTGTCTGCTCTCAAAGTGTTCATGTTTCTTTTACACTACAGTACAGATAAATTTGAAGCATTTAAGTAAAGATTTGTTTGTCTAAATCCTTAAGCTATTAAAGGAAGTGCCTACTTTTTCTTGCATTTTAGAAATCAACTTTAAAGTATTCAGAATATGCGCCTTCCATGTGCCTGAGATTGACGAAAATGTGGTTTGTTTGTATTTTGTCAGGGCAATGCCATTAATCAAAGACTGGCAAGAGAAGCATCTGTAGCGTCCATCTCTTCCATCGGCAAGAAGAAGTTTGCACTTCAAGGGTTAGTTTAATGCTTTATACTGTAGAAGATTTGCATTAACAATTTCTCTTTTTCCAGCCTTGAACAGGAGTAGAAGAAGGGTAAGAGGTACGATTGTGTGAGATGAGTTGATTTAGGCGATTTTGGACGATTGATAGAGAGTAAGAATTCTTTCATAGAGGTTAATCCGTGGATGCCCATGTTCATGAACATGGATGCAGTGCTTTTGAAAACTTAAAATATATATGTAAGAGATTGCATTTGGGCAAAAACATCAGAAGTCTTCTAGATCATTGATGCAATGGAAAATCTTATATAGGAAAGAAAATTTCTGGAATAATATTGTTGCAAGTGAGATCCATGTGCAAAGATGTGGTGTAAGATAAATATTCTGGTGGCCTGCTGTAGCAGATAACTTATTATGGCTTCTTTAGAGCTTGCTGAAATAGGATGCGCATTGGAGATGCTGTCGTAGAAATTATAGAATCCCACTGACAGACCCAGTGACACTCTGGCAGTTTGCAATTTCTGCTCAGAATGTGAGCCTTTCTTTGAAATGACTCAATATAAGATCTATCTTTGCGATCGAATTTGATTCTCAATCGGTAGGGGTGTATATGGAAATTTATGGAAGAGGAAAGATATGAACACATGGCAAAAATTGGACTACCCTATATTACTTTCCAACCTTTCTGGATTATAAGCATTGGCTTATGGAAACAACACAAAAAGCACAACTTAATTCTGGATGTTGAATTGGGACAGTCTCATAACATTGTATGGTAAAGCTACCTTGCTAAGGGCAAAAGAATACATAGAGCCCTTTAATGTGGGCCAAAAAATACATGAAGCCATCCCTCATGTTTGATGGCTTGGGGGTAGATTTTTTTTACAAACAATTTTTTCAAGAAATGCTTACAAGTATAGTTCCAACAGAACCAACTTATATCAAACCAACTTACATGGTCATGCTTGATGCATGCACTGCAATTTTGTCAAAGGGTAAGCATCAGTGATCGACAGACACCCGCATCTTATTATAAGATGTGTTAGCCACGCATCTGCAGCATCGACACCCGCATCTTATTATAAGATGTGTTAGCCACGCATCTGCAGCATCGACACGTGGCTAACCAAAGATGTGGACAACATTTTTTTTTAACTTTTTGACCATTTTTCCCTTACCAAAAACAAAGACTACGTTTTTTGTCGGCTGCTTGAAAAACACATAATCGATCCATTTTTTAGGCTAGAAGCTGATCGGATATGAATGTTGGACCCTTAAATCTCTATTTCGGCGAAGTCCAGTGGCCCTTTGGGTCAGATTTGAGGAGTTTTTTGAACCATTGTGATGGTTTAGGTAGTAGGAAAGTTTTTGGATTTTAGCAAAGCTTAACCTGTTATTATCCATTGATTGGCATTCTTGGCATCCAGCAAGTGTGCTACAAGCAAAAACTGCCCACATTGCAGGTTCGTCGATGCTCAAAACTTTTTTTATTTGTTCAACCATTCTTAGCATCTAGGGTGTTTTCTGCAGCTACCATACCATTTTTGATGTTGCATAATGCATTGCAAGTTTGTAATGCAATGCTGAAATTTAAATTATTAAACGCATCTTTCCCGCATCTAAAACGATAGATGCTTCGATCCTTTAGATGCTTTAGATGCTCCGCATCTGACGCATCTATCTTTAGCCACTTATGAACACTGGTAAGCATATACACAACCAACTTACATCGAACCAACTTAAATGTTCATGCTTGATGCATGCACTGCAATGTTTCCAAAGGGTAAGTATATACACAACCAACTAACATCAAACCAACTTACATGGTCATGCTTGATGCATGCACTGCAATTTTGCCGAAGGGTAATCATATACACGGAAGCATTGTACGAAATAGTTGTGACCTGCATGTTACAATTTGCAACAAAATTATTAGCATGGTGGAAATGTGGAGCCCATAAAACAGAATGCCAAAACATGACCACACATCATTGACAACATTGCTTGCAAGCATTAATGCGCATGGTCATGATGCCATCCGTCTTTTATCTAAAGTACTCATTCCAGATATTTATATTTATGCAACATATAGGCTTTCAGATTGCATGTTCTAGAGTATCTGCATATGGGAGTCCTAGCAGTTCCTGACATATGCCCAACCAACAACGCATAAATATCAGCAACACATTAGCAACTCATGGACATCCACAACTCAAAGACATAGTCACTTGCAATCTAGAGGTTCCCAAAATGATCCAATGGCCTAAGATTAATTGTACGCAAGTGCACAGTTCCAGTGGTTGAGAAGTTACTTATATGCAAATCCACATGTCCCCAACATTTACAAGTTTTAAAATTATACCCAGCAACGCTGGGCACCACTACTAGTATTGCTTGAATATTATTTTGGGAGAGCCAGCGATGCTAGCCCTCCAAAATCTGTCCATCTTTCTTCGATTGCATTCTGCATCCACATCTCTTCCAAAGATTTTCCGGATAGGCATCCTTCATATTACACAAAAAAAGAATTGTGCATCAAGGAAGAAAGGATTTTAACCACTGGTCCTTGCAGGTTAACACGATCCAGCCACTCCCCACCGTCCGATCTAAACCAGGTTATAATCCATAATTTTTGGAATATTCGTTCGCTATGGAATATTCGGGTAGTTACTGCAATAATCTCTAGAATATTCTAATCTGACAGCATATTCGTGTAATTACTGTGATAATCTCCGGAATCTTTTTCTTGCTGCAACGGCTCTGTTCTCGGCATCTCTGTTCCGGCATCAGGCATATCTGCGCTGGTTTTTCTTCCCGCATCAGACATCAGAGATGCATCAAAGGTTTCTTTCTGGCATCCGGCATCAGACGCATCAGAGGTTTCTTTCTGGCATCAGAGGATTTTTTTCTTATCGGAGCTTAAATCTGACAGGATCTGAGCTCTCGCATCTAACCAATCTGAGCTTTTGCAACATAGCAAACAGTTCAACGACTATGCTCCTCAGATTTGAGCATATGTGAGGAATAGATTTGGGCTCTTTACCTGTTGGAGCGATTTGGGGCAAAAGCTCCATCGTTTCTGGAGCAACTGGAACATACAGCTTGCATGAGCCCTGCTTCTACCATTCTTTTTCGTTCCTGCAATGCCTATTTCCCTTGCTTAAAAGAAAGCTTACCAATCCGACAGCATCTAAGCTTTTTGCAAGGATTTGAAGCTTTTGCTCTTGTAGCATTGTTGTTCTGGCACCCAATCTAGTAGTCCAATTCTTTACCAGGTTTTGCCAGCTTGATTCAACCTGCTCGGACCAGTGGTTAAGGGAGGCCAACCCTCCCCTCTCGGGGATCATGGCAAAATAACCCTCTCGGCCTGCCGGCCTCGAGGGTTATTTGCCATAATCCCCTCAAGGGGAGGGTTATCCTCCTCTTAACAGATTTTTTTGTGAGCTACCTCTATTTTGCCTTTCTGTATTTCCTCCTCCTGCCCGATTTTCTAGAGCCATAGCTTTGCTTGCCTTTCTTCGTAGCCCTGTGCAAGTTGAGGCACCGTCTGATCTGCAATCAAGAAAAGATGAAAGAGAATAAATGAAGAAGCAAGATTTAAGCCTAAAGCCTGCCTTTATTAAGAAGAGAAGGGAAGCACTCGAAGGGAAGAAAACAAAAGAAAAGAAGCTTCTGCAATAGCCTGTTTGTCGCAGCCCAAGTTGCTGCCACCATAGCAAGAAAAGATGCATGCCATAACTCTGCTGTCTGAGCCTATTTACATATGACAACCCAGCAAAGGTATATTGCTGTAGTTGACAGGATGCAACCTATTATATAATAACATTTAATAAGGCAATCCAGGTTGGCTGATACATACATATGATGATTCTCGTACAAAGACTTCAGTTCTATCCAGGAACAAAGAAGTCCATAGTATCCACTGGGGCATTCAACACTGATGTTTGAACCTGCATGCTCAACAAAATCAATGGCTGCCTATAAGCAGGAAAGCTTATCCAGCCTCTCAAAATTATGCTCATATTGCAAACTGGATCCAAAAGATTATGTAATTTTCCTTAGCCATGTTACTCCTAAAACCAAAAATACCTCCTCAAATGGAACAAAGACAAATGGTGCAAGCCCTCTCCTATGCGTAACTGCAGGCACATCAGGATTGTGTGTCTCATTCTCCTGCCAATTTTCGGTTGCATCAAGCACGTCTTCATGATTATTCATCTCGACCTCGTTCAGGCCACTGGTCACTAGCAGGAGAAGGTCAAGCCGATTATTTGCACCAAGGGTCGTTCCCCGTATTCTGAAATGTTTGCAGATAAGAATATCCTCACTTCACAGCACACATATTCCAAGGACATTTAAATAACCCATTTCCTCTTGTTCCATTTCAAAGCCATACTTTTCATAATTTTTAATTTCTGAAGTACCATCTGGCTCGAACTTTAATTGGCCAGAATTATTCAAAGTGCACTAACTGGTCAACTTTCATTCAATAGTCCAATGTCGTAAGGTTGGACTTAAAATTGGCTGTGGTTTGCCAATGCAGATATTTCCTTTTTCCAGTCAAATATCATTTCAGGAAACATGACAAAATGACATGGACAAATGTGTTTAAACTAAGGATGTTAAGGAGGAGATAAATTGAAACACAACAAAAGAAAGAGTTGCCTTATGACACCAAACAGCTCACCTGAGGCGTATCCTCAATACTGTAGGTCGAAGCCCAGGGTACAAAACTGCAGCCTCAATCTGCCATCACAATAATCATATTTGTTCCGATCAGATTCCAGAGATAAGAACATTAGCAAATGGAATCACTTAATAAAGAGAACGATTCTGGGGATAACAAAAAAGTGTACTGTACAACTAGATAATTCACATGGATTTGCATTGTAAAAACCATCAACTGAGCAAAGCACCTTAATTGTTAAAATACCTGGTCATGTACAAGACTGTAACGGCCACCATAAACAGCCTCTCCTTTAGAAGCCCGCAAGTGCATTGATTTTGCAATATCCCTCAGCTTCAATGAAGAGTTCTGCATACATAAGATGCAAGTTTAATAACAAAAAATATATTCTGACAAGTGAAATAACCTGAAACTTACCTTGTAGACAAATCTTCCACTTGGATAAAAACGAATATATCTGTAGTAGCAAACCTGAAAAATAAAGAACGAACTGTATCACGTCTTCCAACTCCAAATTGTAAACTAGAACAGTGAACATCCACCATCTCTCAAAATAAACTGCTCCTTACCAAATGGACTGGATTTGTTATTTTCCATTCAGTGACGCCAGCCCGGACATAGGTGTTGCGACTTACATAAATACCTGAAATTGTAAGAGGACAGTATGTTCTTTTAAGATAATAGTCTCCAAAATATATTTGAGGCCTATGTCTGAAACCTAAGTATTACGAACTACAAGTAAAGCATGCACCAGAAAATGAAACAATATAGAGGAACTGAACCGTAGCAAACAACCTATGATACACCGAAAACTCTGAAAGACCCCCACAAATAGTGAAATAATTTATTAAATTAGCCATCGAGACTTTACCATCACACCGTATCCTTGGACGTTGTTTCCACATCTTTCGCCAAGATCCATCATATTGCGCCTTCAATATTCGTTTATTCTCCTCATGTCCAGCACTCTGTAATCACAATTCAGTTAACAAATGAACACTTGTACCCCGAAGATATATGGCAAATAAGAGTAGCGGGAAGAATCAAAACCTGCCAAGTCTTTAAACAAGCCTCCCGCCAAAGGTATGGAGTACGGATGGTATAATTCCATTTTCGACAGACACACATAGCACGTCCAAGAGTGTAAGGAGACATTCTAAGAAAAATCTGCATAAGGGAATTCTCAAACGAATAAACTAAAGATCTACAAAGTTATATGTTATTTATTATTAACAAAAAAAAAATCCTGAAATCTTTCTTCAAGCAACTTAGTACATGATACTATCAATATAAGATGCCCTTTTTTTTTGTAATCAAGGGTGCACCAAGCATGTTAATGAAGATTGTACCATCAAATAGTGTGAGGAAAAATTCCAAGAAAAATAGATGCATGGGGAATCTTTTGAACATATTACTAAGACTGGAAGACTTGAAAGCTGCATCATTATGAGTTTTTTGGTGAAAATTGTGCAAAACAATGTTGCATTTCTGCAGCATTAAACAGTCTGTCATTGTTATGGATTTTTGAATGAAGTGCTTTACAGAAACAAAGATAGAACCTCCTTCGTATAAGCACTACCATTTGGAGCATTTAACAACTACAATTACATCATGTTCTAGTACAACTCTCAATTTTGATATACAAACAAAATTCATAAACTCTCAAGCCAGTCTTAATAGGCTTGGTTGGGATTTCTGGGCAGATGAAATATGCGTTCATGGCAAATGCAGCACTTGCTCGCAAAGAGAGAGAGAAAACAAATGAAAATACTTTAGTTTCTTATGGCTTCAAGCCATATGCATTCTTAATGTAATGTTGTTGTCGGAACAAAGTTTTATCCACTAGTCTCCGCATCTCAATATTTTGGGACGCCAAGAAATAGAAGTTAAGAATGCTTTGTGCAATTTGTCGGGTTCAAATTTGATGTATGTGTCAATTATCTGGTTTAGGGTCTAAATTTCTTTTCTCTTCCTCGCAGAGAACCGACGGCTTATAATGTTCTAAATATAATCATCATGCGTAAATGCTTCAAGTTGCCAAAGCCCGGCATTTCTAAAGATTTTGGAGCATATCGAAAATAATAGTGGATTCCTCGCAAGAAGACCTTCCTCGATTTCTTGCATAAGTGGTGCAAAAAACTTTTTAGGTAAAAGTCGCATTAATTGTATCTTATTGTTTTGCGTGGTCTAGCCTTTTATGAGTCATCTGCATCAAGACGGAGAATGTGGATAGCAAAATATTAGGATCAAAGAGCTTCGTGTTCAAGAATGTCTTTACAAGGCAAATAACAGAAGCGCTTATATCTTTTTGTGGTATGCAAACGGATAATGGTAGTGATAGAAGCAACCCATTTTGCATAATGTCCGGGGTATCAAGAGGTAGGTAGTAGTACAACTACAATTGCCGCGACTAAAAAAGCTTTGCTATCGAAATCGGGTTAGGCTTTGTTTCTCGGCAGATCGCATGAAGAGGAATAGGTTCAATTTGATTCCCCGATTTTTTCTTCAAATATTTATCATATGCAATGACTGCATTCACATTGTTTTGTCACGCCTTTGTAAATTGGAGAGGGATTGCCTTATTGATTGAAGCTTTATGGTTCAACATTCTCTCAAACGTAAAAGCAAATCTAGCCTATTAGATATTTGAGTTCTTTTGTTATTTATCAATATATTTCCAAATTTTGATTTCAAAAAGTTCTAACCAAATAATCATTCTATATGCATCTTTTCTCCTCCCGATTTAAGATGAAAGAAGATAATTTGATTTATTATTGAGTTGAATCATTGCAGAAAGCATGGTTTGTCGGTAACCCAACTTGATGACACATTTATCGGGTATTAGAGCAACCTCGTATTGGGTCCTGCTTTCAATCCCCATAACTGATGCTTTGCTTTTGGTTTCATTCTGTGTGTACAAAGTAGAAACGGCCGCAATTCCATGACCCTATCCTTAGACTGTGATGAAGGCGAATCACAGCTTCTGGTAAAACAATCCTTAGACTGTTGGCCTTTGAATATTTCCTTTGGGGACAAGTGGCATATTATGCATATGCCGAAGCTTTCTAAGACATTTTCCGTTGAGAGATGGCAGTAATAATCTTAAGTCATGCATGCATGACTGATGTTATTGCTTTGCTACTGTTTCAATTTGCTGTCAGGGTTCGTTTGAGATTTCTCTTGGTATGAAATGCTTACATTTAATGATCATTTATAGGTGGAGAAGGAAGGAGCTGTATAACAGATAATACGCCGAGGAACATTGGTGATGCTAGTTTGATACTATCAACATGCAAGTAGACCTAAGGTAATTATATGCCTTCATGATGTCATTGTGGGAAGCCGCTAAGAGCCTAGTGAGATTTGTTTCAGTTGAAATAGGTATAATTGAGCTCAATTATTAGAAATGCTCGACAATTTGAGTTCGCTTTAATTGCAATTATGGTATGTTAGATTCATTTATTGATACCATCCATTTGGAAAACAAATTGTTTCTTCGGGGGGAGATGCGAATGCCGACCAATGAAAATCTCCGTGTAGAGTTGCTGCATGTAGATATATTGTAATGGCTTTGAGCGGATGCTTCCATGAATAGCATATTACTCCCCAACAAGGCAAGAAGCTTGGCACAAGCAGCAAGCAAGAAGCCAGAAATGTTTGCATTTCCAAGTGCTATTGCACCCATACGACTCTTTATAGTTTCCATTGTATTATAGATGGCAATCAGTGGTGTTAACTCGCATAGAACAAAAATATCAGTGATGGTCCACCGTGAATTGGCAAAAGCCCGGTCTGTTAAGATACAAATTCAAATTTTGTTGGAATCGGACATTTGTTTAAGTATTTGATAAATAGGGTGTTATCTCGTGGTATTATTCAAAGACATGCTACAGACTATTGCCCTGCTAACAATGTAGTTTAGATGATGAAGACACACATAAGAAAAAGCTAATTTTCTTCCTTGCATTGTTGGAAATTGGGTATTGTCAGATAAAGGATTGTTCCAAGAGAACCCATCATTTTAGAATAATCAAAAAAGATCTTTCATATCGTGGTTCTTAATGTCATTGTTCGATTGGGTTCCGTGGATGTTAAAATTTCCTTCCTTCTTTCCTTCCTTCCTCCATGTTGTTTTTTTTCCAACTTTTATGAACCAACAATTTACATTATAATGATTGGCTTAATCATATTTATTAACTTAAATGTTAGGGGATCTATTTGCTATGCTTGCTATGCATTGTAACTTTAACAATGGCTTTTTTTTCTCTTTTACCGTGATCAACTATGGGGATTTCCCTTATATTTACAAAGACCTATTCATTGCTATTTGGGAATAAGAGAGATTCAAACACTACATGTTGAATAAATGTACCTTGCAACAACAATGTATAATATATGCCCACATAAATTACAATGTCTTTAGCAAATCCTTAATCTCCATTGTTAACATCCATGTTCAATTTCAAAGGATTGTGTAAACAACCTATGTGTTGTGCTTTTATGGTTTTTGAACAACTTAGAAACAAGGTTTGCATAAGTGTTTGTCTTATGGTTGTTGTTGCATCAACCTTTGGCAATATGGCATCTTAAATGCTACTTTAAAGAAAACTTTTTGCTATCTAAGCCGAAGGTATATGATGCCATGGCGTTCATTGCTTTTGATAAAACATCAGTGTCGACACTTCTGCCTTATCCCTCACTCAAATACAACTAACTACTCGACATTGTTTAGGGATAAGGGGAGGCAATTTCGTGGTTTTAGGGTTTGTGTGTTTAGATGTAATATCATGGCTATGTAAGAAATGAACTTACATCTTTTAAGTGTGGAGATAATTTCAACAGGTTGCCTCCATTACTTCTTTCTTGGCACTCACTCAAATACAACAAACTAATCGACATTGTTTAGGGATAAGAGGGTCGTGGGTTTAGGCAATTTCTTGGTTTTAGGGTTTGTATGATTATATAGAATATCATGGCTATGTAACAAACGAACTTGCATCTTTTAAACATAGAGACAATTCCAATTGGTTGCCTCCATTATGCCTACTTATTTCTTCCAACTTATGCTTTCCATTATTGCTACCCATTCCATGTACCTACGAAAACTACCCAACGTTGTTTAGAAATAAGGGGTTTAGAGTTTAGGCAATTTCGTGGTTTTAGAGTTTGTGGTTTTAGATAGAATATCATGGCTATGTAACAAACGAATTTACTTCTTTTAAACATGCAAACAATTTTAATGGTTGCCTCCATTACGACTCTTTATTTCTTCCACCTTATGCTTCTCATTTTTCCTACCCATTCCATATGGCGACGACTAATGCCAGTCATCCCTAAGTGCTAAACCTTTTGTAGTTGATACTCCATTACATTTACAGACACGATTACCATTGCATGCCACACACTCTACATCTTCATATATCTTCAACCTCCCAATTACACTCTACATCTTCATAATCTTCCAGCTTCCAACTACACAACAAATGCAAAACTTTACTACACTTCATTCATAACTTGGGAATCGTAGAAGATAAAAAAGACTACTACCCTTTTTAATTCTTAATCCACTAATATTCGAAACTTAGGGTACTATATTCAATCTACATACTCCATGACATTGACCTATTCCATCCCATCTATTAGTTCCATTCCATCCCTTCCCTATTATCCTACCTATTACATTCTACCAACAATTCACTCCATTCCACCTAGGCATTTCATTGCCTCTTATCTATTATGTGTGTCCACGGCTAATGCCGGCATCGTTGAGCACATGTTTCTAGTATTATCTAAAAAGCTAAAGTGATGGGCATTGAACCTTTTTTTATGGTTATTATTGTTTAAGTTTTTCCATAATAAAAGGCTACCATAAGCGATCTAGTCCATGCAACTACAAAACTTCCATCCACATAACAACTACGACACTATAATCTTTGGGGCCCTCCAAGTACACTAAAATGGTTTGAGTATTTGAATAATGTCTATTGCAAGTACTTGAGCTAAGCACAAGTTTTAGAAAATTATTTCGTAGAGCAATATGACAAGAAAATATGAGATATGGTTTTGTTCTTTTCTTTTCTTTCTTTTCTTTTCTTTTCTTTTCTTTTCTTTTCCTTCTTTCTTTTTAAATTTTAGGATGCAATAATTTATTACATTGCTTATTATTTTAAGAAAACAACAAAAAATTCAAATCAAGAATTTATTTGTTTCCATCCCCCCCCGGGCCTTTGGACCTCCATCGCCACCCGACCTCCGGAACCTCCATTTCCACCAGGGCCACCCGATCCTCCAAAGACACCTCCTCCAATACCTCCCCTTCCTCCCCGCCCCTCCCATTTCCACCTCTTCGACCTAGACCACCAGTCCCACCTCTACCACCTGGACCTCCCCGAGCCTCCCCGACCTCCCGAGCCTCCCCCGGGACCTCCCTCGGCCTCCCCGGGTTGTGGCCTTCTTTGTCTCCTACTAGGAAGAGGCCCTGTTGGTCTAGGATGACCTCCTGGAAGATGCTCTCGTGGATCTCCATTTATTACTCTCCCACTTCCTCTACTATTTATACCTCCACTTCCTTCACTGTTCCTTGCCCCTCTTCCTCCATTGCTTATGCCTTCACTTGCACTTCCAGGTGGTGAGTTGCTTGTTAATCCTCTAGTTGGTTGGCCAATAGTTAGTGGGGCATGAGATGGACCTTTTGGAGATTTGCTCTCACTTCCTCCATTATTTATACCTCTACTTCCTTCACTCTTTCCCCCCCTTCCTCCATTGCCTACTCCTCTACTTGCATTGTTAGGTGGTGAGTTGCTTGTCACTCCTCTAGTTGGTTGTTCAACACTTGGTGCTAGAACAGGAGCACCTTCTGGAGATACATTCCCAATTCCTCCATTATCTATAGCTCCACTTCCTTCACGATTCCCTCCCCTCTTTCTCCATTTCCTGTACCTCCACTTGCACTTCTAGATGGTGGGTTGATAATTGGTTGATTAATAGTTGGTGCTGGAGCAGATGCACCTTTCTAGGTGTGCTCCCACTTCCTCCATTATTCATACCTCCACTTACTTCACTATTCCCTCCCCCTCTTTCTCCATGGGCTAAATCAATTGCACTTCTAGGTGGTGAGTTGATTGTTACTCCTATAGCTGGTTGATCAATAGATGGTGTTGGAGCAGTGCACCTTCTAGAGATACGCCCGCTCTACTTCCTTCACTATTCCCTTCTCCTCTTTCTCCATTACGTACACCTCCGATTGCACTTCCAGGTGGTGGGTTGTTTGTTACTCTTGTAGTTGGTTCGTCAATAGTTAATGCTGGAGCTGGAGCAACTTTTGGAGAAAAGATTGTTGGAGTAAATGCAGGCGACGAGATAATAGTTATTTCAGATGATGGAGGTGAAACCAATGGAGTAATTGGAGTATATTGTGGTGATGATGGGCTTAATTCTTGGGAGGATGGATTTTCATTAGATGGAGATAAAAAAGCACTAGGAGGGTGTGAAGGTGGAGGGGTGATGATAGTTATGTCAACTGATGAAGGTGAAACCAATGGACTACTTGGAGTAAAGTGTGGTGTTGGTGTGTATATCGACGATGGGCTTACTTCTTGGGAGGACGGACTTCCATTAGATGGGGATAAAGAAGCACTAAGAGGAGAATAATCATGTGAAGGTGGAGGGGAGATTATAGTTACTTCATATGGTGGAGGTGAAACCAATGGATTGTTTGGAGTATATTGTGGTGATGATGTGTATGTTGACGATGGGCTTATTTCCTGCGAGGATGGATTTACGTTGGATGGGGATAAAGAAGCACGAGGAGGGGAATAATCGTGTGAAGGTGGAGAGGAGATGAGAGTTACTACAGATGGTGGAGGTGAAACCAGTGGACTACTTGGAGTATATTGTGGTGATGGTGTGTATGTTGTCAATGGGCTTACTTCTTGGGAGAATGGATTTACATTTGATGGGGATAAAGAAGCATTAGGAGGAGAATAATCATGTGAAGGTGGAGGGGAGATGAGAGTTACTTCAGATGGTGGTGATGAAACCAGTGGACTACTTGGAGTATATTGTGCTGATGGTGTGTATGTTGACGATGGGCTTGCTTGTTGGGAGAATGGATTTACATTTGATGGGGATAAAGAAGCACTAGGAGGAGAATAATCATGTGAAGGTGGAGGGGAGAAGATAGTTACTTGAAATGGTCGAGGTAAAACCAATGGACTTTTTGGAGTATATTGTGGTGATGGTGTGTATGTCGATGATGGGCTTACTTCTTGTGAGGATGGATGTACACTAGATGGGGATAAAGAAGCAATAGAAGGGGAATAATTATGTGAAGGTGGAGTAAAATAATGTCCTCTAACAGTAGTGTGTGTATTTGGTCTTATTTCATGCGTAAATGGCTTTACTTTATATGGCGATAAAGATGACCTACGAAGAGAGGATGAAGGAAAGTGATGTCCATGAATAGTAATGGCTTTATTTAGAAAACTTGTAGTTCGAGATGCTATTGAATAAGCTTGATGATGTGGATCAGACGACATATATGTTTGGATACTCTTTGGCACAAACGGTGTTCTTGGTGTTTGATGTGCATTATACATATGGTGGGATCCTCCCTTGATATAAATCTCTGATGGACTCTTATACAACTCAACTATTAGACCATCTAAATGGCTTAAAACATTTGGAAGGCAGCTTGAGGATGATACAGTGAACACTAGCAGAAAAACTGCGAGGGAATAATACATGCAACCCATTGCCTTACAACATTAAAGCTCACTAGACAAATGAATAGGAGAAGAAGAGGAAGTTTTATTCTATGATATGTAGTGCTTTAAAAATTATTTATTTCATATATACTCATATTAAGAATATGACCTATTCTTTATTCAACTTCAAGAAACAACAATTACATGTTAATGCAAATAATTTAATAAGAAAACTTAAGAACAAGTGAATTGTCAATAACATTTCATATTATTTGCATGCTTAGAAAGTGGAGAACCTACCACACACATATATATAATAATGATAAATAAAAAGACTATTCAAATAGTTTGCTCAAATAAGGTTCTAGGAATTTTTATATGCTTGCTTTTGAATACATGGACATGAACTTATACCAACAATGAAATAATAATACAAAGTGCAATTTGGAGGCGACAGCACCCAACTCCTAATTACCCATTTAAGCATGAAAATAAATTTTGTGCAAACTTCCCAAACTGAAAGTTACAATTTAAAGCTAAGAAAATCCAACCAAGCACTAAGCCTAACCACCTTATTTAAGCATGGTTACTAACTTTCCAAACCACTACTTTCTATAAGGATGATTAATTCCATTTAGGGGCCCAT
This sequence comes from Isoetes taiwanensis, assembly GCA_021234155.1. NCBI lineage: Eukaryota > Viridiplantae > Streptophyta > Lycopodiopsida > Isoetales > Isoetaceae > Isoetes > Isoetes taiwanensis. The sequence continues at coordinate 25,704,712 of JAJEKV010000006.1, forward strand.
ATTAAACACTGAAAAAATCGGTCATCTACCAGAGAACCCAGATTTAAAACCCTAACTAACGAGAAATTTGCAGTTGTTGATGATGTTCAGGCATCTAGTATCATTAGGAACTCCTGTAGTAGCTGCCAAGTAGAGTGTGTCTAACATTGAAGGGTCAAGACCGATAGCAAAAAGACATTATAGAGATCATATGGGCGTAATCTGTTAAGCCAAATGGTAAGGCGATGAGAGGGGAGGTATAGCCACGAGTATGTTAGTCCCGTTTTGCAAAATGAAAATCTCGAAATGCCCATGAAAGAATATTAAAACTCTAATAGAAATATGAGGCAACATGGAACATGATACGTGATCACATAGTACTAAAGTATCAAGGATCATATACTGCAAAGAATGTCTCGCATAAATTGACCAATATTATTGTAGAAAAAAAAATATGAAAGACAATTATGACACAATAAATATTTAAAAGACTCACAACTCAGATATAGAACAAGTCTCAAAGCTATTTGTTATCAAAATCATGAAGACAACTACTTCACACATATCAATATGTATAAAGCCAGAAAATAGAAATAACTTGTGTTACAGAAGATGTTTTTTTGGTTTGACAAAACAGAAAAAAACATTGGCAAGTTCATGAACTACATACAAACCATTAAATATAGCACAAATTCAATAACATGCCAAAACATTACCGGGTCATTGCCCTCCATCCACACCCTATTGGAGACTCCATGGTGGTGAGCACCACCGCCTCCGCACCCCTCAAAGACCTCCACGGGCAAAAGATCGGGTTCATTCCCTTATACAAAGATGATGGGTTCTTGCAGGTGTTGTCTCTATTCAAGCATGGTATGAAGCGGGTCACCTATTGTCTTGGCCTAAATTTCAGGCAAAGTTCTTGCTCTCTCGTTGGGATGTATACCTATGGGAGAAGGTCTCAGAAAATTTGCCTCTTATAGTGCAAGTTGGTGTTATTGAAAGGGCGCCATGGGACTATATATCATGAAAATATTCACAAAGGCAAGCACTTTGTCACATCAGTATATCACCCTCTTTTAGCACCACGGCCCTTTAATTGCCGGTTGGATGGGACCTACAGTTCCACCCGCCACTTTTGTGTCGTATATAGCGATGGCTTTAGGATATGTTTCTTCACCCTAACGCCTCTACGTACTATGGTGGCGGGTTATCCACAAAAGCATGTTAATGCCTTCTGACATCGCTATGATCCTCGCATATCTGCAGTATGCCTGCTCTGCCTTTCAGACGTTGAGACTCTTGAGCACTGTCTCTTTGATTGTCCAGAGGTTCAACCAGCGTGGTCCTAGCTACAAGGTTTGTTTAATAAAGACATTGCCTTTGCCGATGCATCCTCTTGGCATCCTATCCCAATGCATGGCCCCCAAATAAATAGAGGGCATTCCATCTTGGTTCGGTTGGCTCTTGTGGTCGATATGGGGTGTCGCAGACACCACATCTTTTTAGTGCATTTATTCATCCGCACGTAATGTTATTACAAATACGTAAAAAAAAGATCTTGATAGCCTACAAGTGTTCCTCCCTTGAATCAGAAATGATGGAACGCATCTGGATTCAGTATCTTCGAATTGATTCTTATCGTTAGTTAGTCTCCTATTCTGGAGTAAGTACATTGTGCTCCAGGCTCATGGTCCTGTGGCATCTTTTTGTACTTATACAATTAGATGAGACATGTAAATTTTTTACTTTTTATCTGATTAATAAACTTTTTGGCTTTCGTCCTTCCAAAAAAAAAAAAACACATCAAAACAAAAAATTTCAACCTTTTTTTTTTGTTTATATATCAGTTATATATATAAAGGTATATCATGAAACTTTGGTATATAATGTGTTTGATTCATACATGCCCGGATGCCGTCCGTTTAAGGTGGGGCCAGTGAGGTGGCAGCATCAGGGCCATCCATTCCTTATGGGCATGCATGGAGGCATGCATGGGTCATGCATGGGGGCATGCACCACATCCCCGGACCGTTGGATCAGAGGGGGAGGATAAATCCTAGCCCTTGATTTTTTGTAAGGAAGGTGCAAGGAAGGTCCCTTAAAGTGACTTTGGTGTAGCAGATCTTAACCGTTAGATCAAAAGGTGAGCATAAATCCTAGCCATTAACTTTTAATATTAAATTGATTTTTTTTAAAAGGAGGTGAGGTGTCACCCTCATTAATAAAAAGGTGTCACCCTCATTAATAAAACAAGTGATGAGGTGGCAAAACATTTATGATTAGACTTTCTACGAAGCTTCCTTTTGTTTAATCGCCTTCAAAGACACGTAACTTGCGGTAGAGGGGTCGGATGAAGGTGGGACCTATGCCATTGGATTCCTCTCGTCGAGAGCTTTCCAATGAGTGGTGCTTTGGCACTATTTCGTCGCAGTTGCAGAGAACGTGATCGAACACTAAGAATCTTTTTGGAATCTTAGAATTTTACGAAATTCGTGGTAATTTATAGGAATCTGGGGAATCGTCGGAGATATTAGAGAATCTAGAGGAATTCCAAGAGAATCTTAGGGAATCTAAAGGGAATCCATAGGAATCTGAGGGAATCTAAAGGAATCTTCATAAATACGTAGAGAATCTAGAGGAATCTGGATGCAATCTTGGAGAATCTAGAGTAATCTTTATAGAATCTATGGGAATCTCAAGAGAATCTTTGAGAATCAAAGGGAATCTCAAGAGAATCTTTGGAAAATCGAAGGGAACCTATAGGAATCACGAGAGAATCTTTGGGAAATTAAGGGAATCCAAGGGAATCTTCATAGAACCTTTAAGAATCTAGAGGAATCTTGATGGAATCATGTAAAGTCTAAGGGAATCTTTGTAGGATCTTAGAGAATCTAGATGAATGTTACGAGAATCTTTGGGAATCTAAGGGAATCTTTCTAAAAGCTTTGAGAATCTAGTGAAATCATGATAGAATCTTGGAGAATCATGGAGAATTTTCCTATAATCTAGAGGAATCTAGGAGAATCTTTATCGAATCTTGGAGAATTCAATAGAATTACATAAAATCTTGGGGAATCTAGAGGGAATCTTGGGGAATCTTGGGGAATATCGAGAGAACTTCTCTGAATCTAGGAAAATATAAGGACATTTAGAGGAATCTTCATAAAATCTGGGAGAATCTACATAGAATCTTGAGGAATCTTGGCATAATATTTGGAAATCTAGGAGAATCTAAAAAGAATCTTCGTGAACATAGGAGATCTAAGGGAATCTTCATAAAATCTTTGAGAATCTAGGGGAATCTTGATGGAATCATAAAGAGCCTAGGGGAATGCTTATAGAATCTTCATTGAATGACTCTGCATTGGCTTCCGGTCGAATTTGTGCAGTCCCTCATAGTAGAACCACTTGTGTATATATATATATATATATATATATATATATATATATATATATATATATATATATATATATATATATATATATATATACATACATACACTAGTAACGGTGCCCGGCGTTGCCGGGCATAAATACAATTGTATTTGTATTGGGAGGGAAGATGACGTAATTGATGTTGTTACGAATGTAGGAAAAATGTTGATGTTAGGGTATCGAGTTTCCATAGATAAGTTACCTAGAGAGTACGTGTTTAAGTCATTTTGTATGTGCAAACTAAAAGGGACAAAGAAAATTAAGTATGAAATGAGGATGGGAGAACTTGAAAATTGTTTTTGTTTGTAGCAATCGATTGATTGACTTTGTGTTGGAAATTTGAGAAGATGATTTTAATTTTGAAGGCCAAAACTGAAGGATGTATTTGGAGACAGTGGTTGTTAATAGTGTTTAGATAAACAATGTTGGAGGGTTTTTGAATATGATCACAAATGGCATATAAAATTATTCTTAGGCGTAGCTAACATGATGTGATGACTTCTCGATTACCGCATAGCTAACATGATGTGATGACTTCTCGATTACCTAAAACATGAATAATCAAAGAAGAATATATTGCCAAAGGCATATGAACTTCCAAGTCATTCAAATGTACCAGCACAAATGCTTCAGAAAAGAACACATTGCCACTGACATATTAACACCCCATCCATTCAACATCACAAATTGTTTAGTCTTGCAAGCACAAATTTACAGCAATGAAGCCTAAATGAAGATAAGTTGTTTAGTCTTGAGATGTACAAATGGACATGCAATGGAGCCTATTTATGTCCTTAGTCCCCGGCAAGCACAAATTCAACATCAATGAAGCATAAACAAAGATAAGTTGTTCAATCTTGGTACAGTGTTTTCTAGATGTGCAATGAAGCCTATCTATGCCCTCTCCATTTCCAATCACACTTGATGAACCATTTCATGTCGTTGCATAACATGAGCTTAGCCCTGCAACATGATTGATGTCATAAAGTAGATAGAAAACATTGTACCTATTCTGAACATCCCAAGATATATACCTTCATATGTTATGTTGTTGGAGTTTGAACAAATAAAGCGCCTCTATATTGTATCTATTGTGAACATCCCAAGATATATACCTTCATATGTCATGTTGTTGGAGTTTGAACAAATAAAGCGCCACTATATTGTGCACATTGGTCATTGTCTCAACTGCATGAGATCATCATGAAGGTGTTAATGCAAATAGAGAAACACTTCTTAGAAATTGAAGTTCATACACAAATAAGATCTTCTGGAAAGAATATATTTGCCAGGCAAAAGAAATGCAAAAAATACCTTGGAATTTTAGGGTCGTCTCAAGAACATGCTCTTGGAGCAACAAAATATTGCTATATTAGAATTTCTAACCTTGTAGTGCATGTAGCCAGCTTTTAATGCCACAACTTTAGATGCTAAAGTTACAGATTGTTGGAAATCTTAACATGACTTACACTGATGCGGTTGTAACATAATATCACCATTACTGCATCCAAAACTCATGAAACTGTCTTGATCATACGATATAGGTATACCACCTGGGAAGACATAATACATCAAAATATGGTGTAGCATATCTCTTTTCCTGTCTATGAAACATAACTTAGATTGAGCATGACCATTATTGTTGTGCACATGCCCGTGCGTGCTAAAAAATGATATCTACGTAACTATGCATCTTTGTTCCTCCAGGTTACAACCCAATTCTTAGTGCTGTACCCATCTCTTTTCCTGTCTATGAAACATAACTTAGATTGAGCATGACCATTATTGTTGTGCCTGTACTTCGTACGTGCTAAAAATGATATCTACACAGAACTATGCATCTTTGTTCCTCCAGGTTAACATAGTACCCCTCAATGGCAATTGCTTGGCATAGCAAAGATAAATTTGGACGTCCATACAGTTTATATTGAACACACATCAACTTCTAGGCGTGTGTGTCTTCACTTGCAAACCGGACTAAGAACATCGGTATGGCTGGTACAGAAGTTCATTATTTGTCTTTTCAAGTTCTTGAAACAAAACTATAGTTGTCATCATCCCAGCTTCACACAATGGTTTGAGTTTTTCTTCATCATTCCACCGAGGTTTAATATTTTTTCTAGAGATACACTGAGTGAAGAAATATAAGGGGGCCTGTGGATTTCTTCCCAGCTTATAATGGTTTATCTAGGGCATTATGTAATGTAGCACTTCTTTTGCACAAATGTCCTTGGTCAAGCTCTTGCCTTCTGCACAACAACTTGAGCATGAAAATTCTGGAAACTAGCGCATATGATGTTTTAAAGCTGTCAATCCGTGATGGCAAGTAGGGCATAAAGCCATGTATTATTTCTTTTCTGTATTCTTTTTTATGCTACTATTGCTATTGAATACTCTTTATCTTTGCTCTTCTGTCTCTTTGTTTTGTGCTTTGTTTTAAACTAGCTACATGGCTCTGGATCACAGAATTGAATTACCTTATGCATCCTTCTTTATTGCTTTGGATGGCGATCTCATAAATGTGAATGCATGCGAGCCCTATAAAAGGTTTTAATTCAAACGTAACAAGAATCAAGAATCATTGATGGCTTATCTAAATCTGTCTATATAACTATGTGATGTTATATAGCCTAAAGTTTGAGTTCTATTTCATGTAACGATTATAACGATTTTAACAAAATTCATGATGTTGTAAAATGGGCAGAGTAATAAGCTACTTTTACCTTCCTTTTTTTCCGCATCTTCCATTTTTGCCATTTCTTTATGATTCCTATCTGTCTTTTTGCCTAATATAGAACATGGCTAGAGATTCATGAATTTATTCTTTTCTCATAACCTATTGTTTCCGATGTTCAGAGGAAGGGAATGTGCAACTTGAATGCAGTGAGCAATGGTTGGATCAAGTGCTGAATCTGCTCTTCTGCTTTGACATTCAAATTGTTTAGGTTAGAATTAGTAGATATGACAGACAACAATTGGCAATGGTCATAACAGGATATGCCTTCACTAACGATGAAATGGCAGAAATGTGATAATAGCTTTCTTTTGTTTTTCTATAAACTTCGTGCAAGCAACAGATTGTAAGTTCTATTGTGAAGTGTTTGAGACTATGTCAAATGCCTAGAGCTCTTGCTTATATGTTTGAATGCTAAAATGCTTTGTAGACTTTTAGACATGTCCTCATGAAGTGTAAAAACACTAGCAGGTTGCGCTCATTTTGAACTGCAAATTATTCAACTATATCGAATTGTTGAAATTCAGTTGCAAACGTCCACTGATCATCAACTTAGAAGGACATCCTCAAACTGTTTGATCCATGCTTGTGGGGGATTACAGATACATAATGGAGAACACAAATGTTCATAGGCTCTTAAAAGCAAAATAAAATTCATAATGACGTGCTTCATTTTCTGGCTCTGGCAAAGATAACATCTATGCATGGAATTATCATCAATGCAATCATATAGACGTGTTAAAGAATATTATTAGGGATAAAGCCAGAGCAAAATCACCGAAACTAACAGAAAACAGAGCACAAAGCAAAAGCATCGAAATCATGTTAGATAGCAAAAGGATTCACGTGCACAGATGCACATACAAAAAAAGCTAAGCTTGAAATTGAAGGGTTTAAAACTTGCCAGACATGTAGAGAGTAGTTAAGAAGCCATGGACGCTTCGTTTTTTGTTTGGCCAAACTACTGTTACTGCCCTGTAATAGCCGATTAGAGTTTAGAGCGACAGCTTGTAAACCAAAATACCTTGTACATGTTCTCCAGAAGTCTCTCCTCCGGCATGCATGCCTCAGTCGCCAAAAAGAGGATTCCGTCAAAGCAAAACCCTGCCCAAATCATACGAAAGATAGTTTCTAATTTTTGGATTATTGGAAAAAATTTCCGGAGAGCAAAATCCTCACAACCTTAGGGAAAGTAGCCTGAGAAAAAATACAAAAAGTTTTCCACACATCGGAAAAACCAAATTTAAACAATAGGATATTTTTTTTTTCAATTTGGCAGGTGACAAAATAGTCCCCCTTGTTTGGCTCTATTCCCTTGGAAGGTGCTTCCAGGTAATGTGTGTACTAAGCTGTTAGGTATTCCCTTTGGAGGGGATGTTTCCATGGGGGAGGGTGTGGGATGAGATTTTGCGGGGGTGCGAAACACCTCAATTGGTGGAAGGGTAGCAAGTTGTCCATGGCGGTAGGATCACTATTGCCAAGTCGGTACTTTGTAGCACCCATGTATACAAAGATCTCCGCGATGTTAGCTCCTCGAGGGTAAGATACGTGCTTTGGATAAGATTGTTCAAAATTTTGTGTGGGGGCGGGATGATGAAGGGGCGGTTGTTAAAGTGGCTTGGTGGAAGTGTCTCCGCCCCGGAGGATGGGGGCTTAGCCATTCGGATTTGGCAATAGATAGTAAGGTGTTGGTCTCCAAGTTTGTTTGGAGCATTCCGCGGGATGGAGCATCTTCTCCTGGTGCAAAGCATTGTTGCGGAATCTCTTTGCCATTGTGTGGCATTTGGGAAGCCGTCTGTGCATGTGGAGTTGCCACGGAACTGTTGTATGGACTCTGGCCTTCCCACATGCATCCCCTTTTCTCACGGTGGTGTTGTTAAGGGCTTGGGATCATGTGCGTATGCTCTTCCAAACAGATTATGCCTCAGTTTATCACCACTCTTCTCCTTTCTTGTGGGTTCCCTCTACCCCCTGCACTTGCCCTTGGCTGCCACCGTGCATGCTGACGCCAGGCTTGGGCGAAGCCGTGCTCACCTTGGAGGATTGGTATTGGGATGGTCCATTTAGCTAACCGTGGGAGTTCTTTTCGAGCTCGCTTGGAGGGGGCGGTAGACCGAGCTATCGGGAACAAGTGGCGGGAGTATTCCGCTACACATACCTATAGTCCCTCGAGGATGATGTGGTGTGCAGGTTTGGAAGGTTCATCCTGATGTCGTGGTCTTCTTGTTTTGTGCAAGTCTTGTTACCGGTGCCGGCTATTCATGACACACACGCCCTTCTCGTGCAAGTGGTCTCTGCAGCTTCGGGTTCTCGATGGCGCGCTCGGTTTGGATGTGAACATGGAGCTCACTTCCCCAATCGGTTAGAGTGCTTCATGATAGGTGGTGCACCGGCAGACGTGGTGAATGCCCTTGTGAGTCGGGCTTTTGGTAGGGTAGAGCCCTCTCGCCTCTTTGTTGTGGCCTTCATCGCGGAGACTCGTGGAGCATTGTCTTGTTTTATGCCCTCACTTGCGTGTGCCGCCTGGGACAAGCTAGGGGCTCGTTTTGGGTGAGATTGACTAGTCGCCAGTTGGTGCTTCATGTGTATCCCGATGCTTGGCCGCTTTTATGGAAAGAAGCCTTGCATCCGGGTATTAACGGGTTGGTTGGTGTGGCTGATTTGGAAGCGGGCGGTGGTTGTGATCTTTTTCAGATTCAATAGCCTATGCTCTTCTCTCGATTCCTCGACTTCGTGTACAAGCTATTTCAAAGCTTTCGGGTGTTCTGATTAGTAGAGCCGAAGTTTGCCATTTCCATGACTTCTTGGATGTTGTAGATGGTGATGGTCGGTTTTGTACAACAAGAGGAATTGCAGTTTTTCCGCGAGTTTGTTGTGGAGTGTCGAGGGTATCACGCCTTTTGGGGCGCTCCTTCTTCCTCACTTGCTTTGTAACATTACCATTCTTTTAATATATTGTTGACACAGTTCTTCAAAAAAAAAAAAAAAAAAAAAAACATGACCAGAATAATTAGTTGAGCAGAAAGTATGATAAGAAAAAATACTGCATCAAATTTCAGAATGCCCTGTACATGGTTTCTACCTATATTAGACCAAGTATTCCTATATCAGATCCCGTTTAATAAAGAGGGCAAGGGCAGAAGATCCAAGTCCGCCCATTGATAGATTAAGAGCTAGAAAATGTAAAGAGAAGCAACTTGCTGGAGGAAGGTAGCTTGTTGGAGCAAGTCAACTTTCTTCTGGCTTGTTTAGCCATGGCTAAACCCTATAAGTAACTACCCTATTAATAAGAAACTATAGGAAAGTCTTATTACCTTATGGATTTGTTGAGCTTGGGGTTTTGATTTCTGGCCTTGCAAAAGTAGCACAAAAAGTTATAAATACATACGCAAATCCCATTACACTTATGATTCATATAAAAAAGGAACTATAGGAAAGTCTCATTGTCTTGTGGATTTGTTGAGCTTGGTGTTTTGATTTTTGGCCCCGCAAAAATAGCACAAAAATTATAAATAAACCCCATTGCACTTATGATTCAAAAAAAGAACCATATTAAAAAAGGAAGTATAAGAAAGTCTCATTACATTATGGATTTATTGAGTTTTGTATTTTAGATTTTAGCCCCTGCAAAGATAGCACAAAGATTGTAAATACGCAAACTCTATTGTACACTTTATTACATCAAGGTTACAATTATTGATCCATCTTTTATATAATGTTAGTAATAATTTAAACTATCTATCTATCTATCTATCTATCTATCTATCTATCTATCTATCTATCTATCTATCTATCTATCTATCTATCTATCTATCTATCTATCTATCTATCTATCTATCTATCTATCTATCTATCTGTGTGATGTTAATAATAAGTTTATTTTTGAATGCATTATTTATATTCTATTTTTCTGTCATCTATGTGATTATGTATTTCATTAGAGTCACAGACACTAATTAAGGTTATCTTTTAAGTAGAGACTTTGAAAGAAATATTTTGCAACTAGGCTTTTATGTTCGAAAAGTCTTTAAACTATAGTTTATCATGATTAACGAGTACACTGAAATGTAAACTTTTGCCAGTTTGATGAAGTAAGAAAGAAATGATATGTAGCAGTCCATTCTGTAGTAGATAAGCTGGAGCACTTGCAATTTTGTGTGTGGTTTGAATACCTGCTTTTGGAACGAATAAAAACAATAGAATTTGTAAGGCGTTTCATGATCTAGTTGAGATGTCACTTTTGCGGGGAATTTTTCTTGGAGGGGTTTTTTTTTATTGGTTAAGAGGGTTTTTTCTTTTTGGTAAATGAAATTGTAAACTATTTAGCGGCATTAACATATAACCAAAAAAAAAAATTGAATGAACAATTGATTTAAATGGAGAATAACTTGGCACACATTTATTTAACGAGGTAAATGAAAGAAAACATAGAAAACGAACATGCTTCAACTAATTGATAGCAAGACATCATTTGTAACTACAGGTTGGATGATGTCCATAGTCAATCTTGGATCTTGTTTTAATACCCTTGCAAAGACATACATTATATGCTTGCATGGAGTACATTGCTTCTTCATTGTTCTAGCCTAGAAATCTGCATAGGTGCATGTTGGATATTTGCAAATGCTTACCTTGTAAGTTTCATTTGGCCGTCTAATACAGTACTCAACATATAAGTGAGGTATGATGACTCGTTGAAAGCAGTTCACATCCCAAATGTAGAGCTTGTTCTGCACCCTTTCCCAATTTTGTCCTTCTATTCATGTGTTTGCCAAACCACTCCATACTGTGTAATGTCAATGTACTGAATTGGCATGGTCCTCAGTCCATCATTTTCTGAAATCTATGTGTTATCAAGCCAAAAAATGGTGCACAAGTTCTTTGGTTGAGTCACCAATTTTGTTCTTTTCTGTTTTGTCCCGCCCCTCGGTGCCCATATATATTAGCTCCATTCGCATTATTTTCCTTTTGTGAACTCTTTTTGTTATGTTTCTACAGTGTCTTGAACAACATGGAGGCAACTAATTTCGCCTTCAATTACCCTCTTTCTACAATCGTTGATAGCAATAATGCTTGGCTGCTAATTTATCATTGCTATTGGCACATTTTACCTTCTGAGAGAATCCCTAAACATAGAATTTCTCACCATTGCCTCCAAATGTTTGCCTATCATGTTTTGCCTATAACCGCCTCCTCAAATTTATCCTCCTCGATATTTACGAAGCAAACAAAAATTTTGCTCTTGATTTTAAAGAGTTGGCCAATTTTGCTATGGTATGTACACACCTATTAATCTTCACTCACATATGCCTTATAGTATAGTGTAACTTTCGCTTTCTACTATTTGTGTTACCCGAATTGCATCCCAGATTAGCCGACTCGAGAATTTCTTCCATTAGATTCACTTGGTGCTTGCAATTGCCAATTCATCCGGGTTCTCCCCTCTTTTTCCTATTTGATGAATTTTGGGTGGAATAGAGCGAGAAGAACCATAATTGAGGAACCTTTCTAATAATCTGGTCTAATGATGAATCGCTTATGCCAATGTAATTCCACAAATATTTGAAAATGTACATTCTCACACCCAAATCCTTAAAAAAGTAATAAAATGTACATCAATTGACAATAGATTTAAGCCACCCTTCGTGTTTCTACCTACAACCATGTCCGACTCTTCTTGAGGTTCCCGAAATTGAAAAAAAAGAAATGGAATCTTCCTTTAATTTGAAAACGAAATTGAATTACTTTCTAGATCAAGAATGGAATTAGAACCTCTTGGATCGAGAATTAGACCCCGATCGGCTCCCAAATCGAAAACGAAATTGAATCTTGATGCAATTTTGAGCTAAAATCACAGTCAACGGTCCCCTTCTTGTTACGATGGAGCTTATTATCCTTCTTACTTCTCTTGGGCATAAAACTATGCTCCCTTGTCAAATTGTTACCCCACAAATTAGTTACGTGCGAAAATCCCTTTTCACACAAAGAAATTGCTCCTTGCTCAATGGTGCCGCTTCTTTATTGGCCGATCACCAAGAGAAAATCCTGCTTTCAATGGAAATTTTGCCACACAATGGTCTTGTCAAGCACCATGGTCGCCAAATTGTTAGGCGTAAACTCCAACCTTGCAAGAAGGATGAAAACCAATAATCAAGCTTCAATCTACTAGATCTATGCAATGCACAACATAAAACTCATAATCTCTATAGTTAGATTAAGAGAAATCTCTCTTTCATACACCTTCTTTCTCTTTTTCTCCCCGCTCGGATAACACCGCGGATGATAATGGATCCTATCTCATAGCCGGTACAATGCATCGTGCATATCTCCCTTCATGCGTGCATTATGTACATACGTATGATACCTCCCATATATGACCATGTATACGGTCTCATACCACTTTGTCAAGGGCAACCACGGTAGGAAAATGTGTCACTCCATGGCGGAGAACCCACAACAAAAATATACTAGTATGGTCCTTGGGACATGTCCCTAAATGGCACCTTGTACATACAAGTGTAGAAAAGAAATATAACCTCCTAAGAATTACCCCCAAATAAATGGTACAAAGCAAACTCGCAGATAATAATCGATGAAATAGATACCTCATTAACTATTTAGTCCGCGGATTGAGGTATATATTTAAATCACGCTATTTTGGACCAGTTTAGCTTTACACGTTATTTGGGTCTTTAGGAGGTGAAGTTTCTATTATAAATATCCATGTAAATGTGTCATTTGGGGACATGTTCCAAGGACCATATCTTTAGTATATTTTGTTGTTGGGTTCTCCACCATGGAGTGGCACATTTTTCCACCGTAATTAGCCACTATTGGGGTGGTATAGAAGACCATATACATGGTCATATATGGGAGGTATACACATGTATATACACACATGCATGCATGGAGGAGATATGCACGTATGCATTGTATACGTAGCACAGATGAGAGTGTAATCGCAAAGAAGGAGAGAAAAACAGACGCCTGTGTGTGTGTGTGTGTGTGTGTGTGTGTGTGTGTGTGTGTGTGTGTGTGTGTGTGTGTGTGTGTGTGTGTGTGTGTGTGTGTGTGTGAGAGAGAGAGAGAGAGAGAGAGAGAGAGAGAGAGAGAGAGAGAGAGAGAGAGAGAGAGAGGAGGGGGGGAATGAAATGAAACAAATTTGATTTGCGAAATGTGAGACCGCCAAAATCTATAAGACGCTTCAACTTGTACATTCAACATTATAAAACAAATCATCTAATGTATCCTCTGATAGTAATGCATTAGTCTCTCCTATCTCTAACTCATCTACTTTTAAGGTTCTTAAAACATCATCCCTATGCTCTAAAATATCAATGATACATCTCCAATACGTGATCCTGGAAAATCAAAGAAAGCCATCAATGTGTCAGCACATACATCATACTTCTCTCGAATATCTCTGTAAGCATGGCAATGTAGAAGTACATGTTCCTCATCTTCAAGTATCCCTGCTTCACATATTTTACACAATCTAAGCTCGTGAGGAATGTCATTCCACCTGCCTACTTCAACACCCAGCCTATGTGAGCTCAGCCTCATCCTGCAGATGGCATGTCTATACTTCGTGGAAATCCCTTCTGCCAAATATTTTGCCTCTTGCAATGTAGGATTAATATGCATTCATCTCTCCATGTCCTATGAAGAACATTCATTTTAACCCATGTGCGGATATCATCTTTATGCAAAGATAAATCATAAATATTCATCTCCCATCGTGCCATCCACTGAGTGGCATCAGCAAACCAGCCCTTAACCCGTGTCTCCTCCAAAGCCAAGCATGGTAAACTTTCTTCAGGCATAATATACAATACCTTATAGACATAATTAAGGAGTCTACAAAGCGCCTCTGCTTCCAATGTAAGCATCCCACATTCTGCTGACACATCATATCATAGGGAGTTTGCATTTTTGTTCCAAGTTCAGACCGAAAGAATTTCTTTTGAACTTTCTCAACCTTTTTCCAAGTATCCAATGCCAATCCAGGACCCCATACTTCACATCCATACAAAACTACAGATTGAACTAGTGTTATATAAAGCATTCTTTTCAAACTAAAGTTCCATATCTCTGCTTTGGCACATCTACGCTGCATTGCATACAGTGCTTTGAGGCCACCTTTTACTTTTTGTTCCACTGCTTGGTTCCAATTTGGACTCTTATCCACTAATATCCCAAGGTACTTATAGCTATTGGTAATTTCTACAAGTTCACCTTGATAATAGAACTTTAAATGATCAGTCTTGTTTGCCCCAAACACAATCACTTTGGTCTTACCCATATTAACTTGTATGCCTTTTGCATCACAAAATAATGAAAGTGCATTCAAATGCGTTTGCAACCCCCACAGATGCTCCTAGATAGCATTCCCCATCATCAGCATATAAAAAATAGCATAAGAACATACCCATTTATAGGCGCCATCTCCACCATGGTCTCATTCAAGATTCAAGTTGGTCTATAAAAGACCAAATAATGTAGGCGATAGAGGACACCCTCCCTTACTCCCACATTGCTCTCCACTAAATCATTACAAGAATCTACATATGGAAAGGACAATTGAACCAATACCTTTTCATATAACTTTTCCAACCGCTTTATTCAGATTCAACAGGAATGCTTAAATCATCCATTCTTTCCCATAGATTTTTTCTCGCTCACCATATCAAAAGCCTTGGAGAAGTCCAATGAAAGCAAAGATATAGGGGTTTCTTTTTCCCAACAACAGAATCTATCATTGCATGCATAGTGACCAAATGGTCAATAGTGGACCCTCCGGGTCCGAACCAAATTGTCCCAACGCTCTAGCATTATTATCCTCATCCCACATGCTAATTTTTTGAATCGAATGACCCAAAAAGTTTAGCATATAAACTACTAACCATGATCATTTGATAATTGGATGGATCCAATTCATCGCTTCGCTTTGTGGAGTGGAACTACTGCTTATTTGGAGAGGGAGGGAGGGAGAGGAGGGAGAGGGAGAGGGAGAGGGAGAGGAGGGAGAGAGATTATCTTGATCTAGCTATGGAGATTATGAGTCTTTGTGTTGTGGCATAGATCTGGTAGATTGAAGCTTGGATTATTAGTTTTCATCCTTCTTGAAAGGTTGGAGTTTACGCCTAACGACCACCTGACCCCATTGTGTGTTATGCTCAATCATTCTATAGCCTCGGTGGGCTCTATATACATCTTTGTATATAATGAGAAGAAATGGTCTAATCTAAGAGCATCATCTAAATAATGACTACTAGATCTCTAACCCCTTCCCAATATACGGGGAGGTGCAAACATGAGATCAACCAACATAGATCAACATAATGATAGATAACAAGGATAACAACTAATTCTAAACATGCATTTAACTTACAGTTTACATGGTTCATTGAAACTACTTATGAATCTACTTGAAATACTTGCTCCTCAAGAGATGCCTCCTGCAGGGTCTACATCACTTTGGGCGCTTGGGGTAGATGCTCATCCTCCGATCTGGCGTGCACTCTTGGAGCCTCTGAAGCTATGCTATCGAAGACGAAGCTTCAGACTAATCCGATTGCGAACCGGGATCAGAAGCCGGTGGAGCCGTATGGCCTAGGTTTAGGGTTTGGCCTGCCCCTCCCCTCCCCAACAACCCCCTCCAAGCGGAATGCCATTCTCAAGATTGCTTTTGGGGAAACGAACTGCTTTTAATATTACGCAACAATAATAATAATATTTATGTTAAAAGTTAACTTCCAATATTTAATTGTATCGATAAATGTAAAGTTGTATTCATATACTTATACAAAATTATATAGCCTTAACAAGTTTTACATATCACAACATAATGACATAATTAGAAGTTACAAAATTAAGACAAAATCTTATAACTCCTATTCATGTCATGATGTGCTCCCATCTGTTTGTTGACATCTCTTCTATTGACTTGCAAGTAGAACATCACACTAGTCACTAGTTTGATTAGTAAATTGTGGTTTTAAAGGTTCATCACGTTTATATTTGATTTACTCTACATGAATGCAACATTTCCCCGGCATGGGGAGGATGCTTCCACCATAATGGCCGTGAAATATGAATGCATGTGTAATGCCCTACGCCCTTTGTCACCCTTGGCGTAGAAGGTGGCTTATCCTCCATAATGGCTATAGACTCTGGGTGGTTTCCTATCATGCATCCCACTCATGATCCCTACTCTAGGATGAATGCATGCACCCTTTTCCCCCAACCCTACTAGAAGTGGGGCCCATTGCTCTCTCACTCAACTTTAGGTTCGTTGTCGATTACATCAGTGACCAAAGATCTTTAACTATCTCCCAAGCTTTCACCAACCTTTGAGCAATGGCAAGGCACCCACATAAGGATAAATTTATAAAAGAGCGCCTGAGGTAAATTTGCTTTTCCAATAAGGCTTACCACACGAGAACTATGAATTAATGATTAATACACCAACTCCAAATTCAAGGATTTAAAGATCTTCGTGGGAAATTTCCCACATAGATTTACATACCAAATACCTTGCTATGCAATCTAAAATCAAGCATTCTAATATCAAGCATTTCAAAACCCCATGCATCTTCGGCCCTGATCTATTTATTCTAGGCAAACTTAACGTTGAGCTCATTTCCTCCCTAAACCAAACCCCCCACCATTTTTTTATAATTCTACCAATTTTATCGGTGCCAACAACATCAGGCGAAGATAAATTCGTGCGCTACTTAACCTAGCCCTCAAATTTTAATGATGAGATCGTGATCTTAACCGTTAGTTCTGCGTGTGGGTGTTACCACCGCTAATACATTAAAAAGTGAGTAACACATTAAAAAGTGCATAAACACCTAGCTTGTTATGCGAAATGGCCATAAACACCTAGCTTCTTGTTATGAAAACCACCATAAAACTCTACCCAAGTTGTTAAAGGCGAATAACACCCTAGAACGAGGGTGTTATGCCCTATTGTTAAAGTTTGGAGTTATCCCTCTCATAATTTTGTTACTACTATTCTACCAACCATAAAAAGCTTAAAACTTCCCACCATCTCAAATGTTTCTTTTTGTTAAGAAAAATTCATCTCGTATTTTAGAAGATGAGCTACACACCTCGACCGGAATGCCCAAATAATTTTGACAAAGTACAGGAGGAGATTCATTCATATGTCAAATTGCTGCACATTTACCGCAATTGGCAAAACAACCAATTGCGGGTAAAATAACCATCGGTGCTAATACCCCAATTGAGGAAAAACATTCAATAGCTGCTTTGCATTTGACCAGCATCCTAAAATCAAAAAATATGGAGGCCAAAACGATACCCCAATAAATACCACAGTAAGATGGCTTTTCCTTTGTTATTTATATTTCGGAAAAGGTACAAACTCGTATTATAGAACTACTATAAACTAGATTATAACACAGTTTATTACAACCTTCTTAAGCCTGAACTACAGAAACCAGCAAGCTATGGAACAATTCTGTAATCCTTCATCTTGTCAACCCAGTATAGAAGAGATCTCTCAGTGTTGCGATATCCAAAGAAGCCAAACTCTTTGCTCTTGTTCATGCTCAGGACAATGGCATCAGGTCCAATATTAAATAAAGTATCTATGAACCAAAACTGACCAACATCTTCAAGCTTAGAGGGGAAGAGAGAATTCTTGGCCACTATAGCATCCCATACAGATCCCTTGCCCTTCATCATCTCAGCCAAACTAAACCCTTTACCATTGTAAGGTGCAGGTTCCAGTCCAAACCTTTTGGCCAACATTGGCCATAGATGCTTCCACTTGAAAACATCCCCATTAGTGATGTTGAACGCCTGATTTTTTGGCTTTTAGCATTGATGGAAGCCCAGATTTCCTGTTCCGCGATCAATTCTGCATCAGAAGCATCCTGCAACATCTCCCATGCATTTTATTCCCAGGAATGCAAAGGAAGACCCTCCTGCTTGCAAATGGTAGCATACACACATAGAGCACCTAAACAATTCATGAAGTTACGCGGCGCCAACCCAATATGACACCAGGCCTATGGACATTCCATGTAAGGCCTTCCTTTGCTTAACTGTCTCAAGTAAGATATCCTCCAAGATCATAGTAGAAATTAGGCACAGGAAGCCTAGGCAGTTTTTCTCTCAAAGGGAGGTTCAGGAACTGGGATTTCAGCTTTAAATAAAAACTATCAAAGGGGCCAAGGTAATGTTTAGCACCTGTTTGGAGGCAGATATGTTCCAAACCCTTAGCATGAAGCATGAGCACATCAAGGACATTTCTGAACATGGCAGAGTTGGCCTTTCTATTTTTCTTCTTCAGTGTTTTTGGGGTCCAGATGACCCAGAAAAGATGAGTGACATCCACAAGGGAACAGAGCTTTGCAAAGGTGTCTTCTCTGTCAAAGGAGGTCACACTGCACATAGTGCACAGGTGCAGAGAGCCAGTCTGGTTTTGGCCTTGCCCCAACGCCATAGATTTTCCATGGAGCTTCGGCTATGGTTTCATCCTTGAACTGGCAATACATACCCTTCTACAGTTCCCACTTTTGACAGTAGATCCGCCAGACTGCACCCCCTACTATTCCGGTTACTCCTGCTATTAACGCTACCCTTTGCCTTTGCACCAGCGCCATGCCTCTGCTCCTGCCCCTGCTCCTCTGGCTTCCAAAATTTTTAGGGTAAAATAACATAAACTTACCAAACCAGAAAGATAGAAGTTCCAATTCAAGAATCTATGTAGGAATCCATACCTTGTTTCTTACGATCCACAGAAAACTTGTGACTAGAACGCTTTAGATCAATCATGCATTTTCACATTTGGTTTGCGCATGCTCAATTTTAGAAATTGCATGCATACTGGGCCAGAGCACGTGTCAAAAGAATTAGTGGATTAGTTTCATGTATGTAGAAATGCTATTGGTATCTACATGGGGTGAGTTATTTTTAAATAAAGAAACTTAACTTCAACCTTTAAATACGTCAAACAAAGTAGGTGTGCATTCTTGGCTATGATCCAATGCAAAGCTGCCATGTGGCTGCCATTCTTTTTCAAGAATAGCAAATGGCTCATCATTCTTGAGGCAACCTGCCCGATCCTGGCGTTGCATCTTCATCGCTTCTTTCTTCATCACCGCCCGCCGTGGGAATAGGCTTAATTTTGTTCCGCCTTCCACATAACATGGGAGTTACATTTTAGCAAATTGTGAAGGTTAAATTAGATATTGAGCCATATTCCTTGTTATTAGTTGTTAACCACCGCTTGGAGGTGTTAAGTTGATCGAGCTTGCCCACCATCGATCAAAAACATGGTTATATGGCATAACCTCCACGAATATTCTCTTTTTTGAAGAATATTCGAGTAATTACCCCAATAATCTCTGGAATATGCCATAATTATGGAATATGCTATTACGATGGCTCTCTGTTCGTGTCTCCCTCTGTTTCTCGATGCCACAGATCTTCAACTCGGGTGCCACAGATCTTCAATTCTGGTGCCTACTACTTACAGAAAAAAAAAATTTTAAATTGCCAATTTAAATTAGTACACTAGTTTTTATCACGATGATGAAATTGTTCGAATTATGCAAAATCATGCTCTTGATATCTGAGAACCCAATTTTACCATCTCCGTCCAAGTCCACATTCTGCACAATTCTTCTGCAATCCCAAATTTTTGCACCTTCCAAAATGACTATCCTTTCCAAAACAGATTGCAATTCCTCTACACTGATAAACCCATCGTTGTTCTTATCAAATACTCTAAACGCATCCAATAATTCCTCTTCATTCTCCGATTAGCTCGTTCAAGAATAGAACACACTCAAAAGCTTCCTCAAAATTAATGCATCCATCTCCATCACTATCCAATCGTTTTCATTTTGTGAGCTCTTCATCCGACACAAATGTAACCGGGTTTGAGCATTATGAGGCCAAGATCATCCTTACGATTAGCCCATCGCAATTTCCATTAAAAGTCAGAAAAACTTTAGCAATTAAACCCTCCAAGACTACCTTGATTATGCCATCTCCTCAACTCCTGGTGAATGATGCAATAGAATGCTTGTTTGCTTGCTTGTGCATCCGATTCACTTAACTTTTGCTTTCGGGCATGTGGTCAAGGGGTCAACCCTCCCTCTCGAAATTACAATAACCTTCTCGCCTCAGATTTATTTGCGTTAATTTCCTTGAGGGGAGGGGTTAACCTCCCTCTTAACCTTTAAACCGATTGAATGAAAATTTTTATGGCCCCTTCCATTATTTCTATTGATAAGGTTGAGACCGTCGTTGAAGTTGACATTCTTGGTAAAGGCGTCCGGCATGAGGGTTTCACCATTACCTTCGCAAAGAGTCATTAAAGAGAGAATGTTATGTGTTTCTTCTTCTTGATCTTTTTGCATTTCATTTTTTCATTTTGAGTTTATACTAGAAACCACCACCCGCTTCTTTTGGGGTATAAGAGGTTTGCGCACATTTGTTTCCCCCTGTTTCCTCTTCCCTTTTTTTTTTTTTTGTATTTTTGCGATCGAAAAAATGCTATCTATCTTATCTTTTTCTTTTTCCCTCCTTTCTTTTTTCTTTCTTCCTTTTTTTTTTTTCTTTCAGAGGGTTTGTTCCAAGATTCTTAGCCATCCCCATCCGGAAGGTCAAGATGAGCCATCGATCGACATTTTGATTCTAAATGTTTGTTTGAGTTGCTTCACACATTCACCGGAAGAAGATCATCCATAAATCTACTAATAGTCATGTTGTACTGATAATAGTCAACAGTGACCACCGAAAGTATAGGGAGATAGGAGACAACAATCAAGTGGCAAGAAAAAGGAGGAAGAGTTTTGCAGTTAAATACCCTTGTTAAGATGCATGGGGAGACAACAATCAAATTGGCAAGAAAAGGGAGGAAGAGTTTTGGAGTTAAATACCCTTGTTAAAGATGCTCCAAAATTAAGTTTTATAAAATAGGCCTTGAGCCATCATTGCTTACATTGAAACAAAAATTGGAATTGAAAAATGAATTGATTTTATCATCTATGGAGACCAAAGGTCTATAGGACCCAATACAAGGATGAGGGACAACAAGCTCCCTCTGCCCAGGGATTAAAAAACCCCGACATGTTTTCAAAGGGAAAAAATCAGTGTCGACAATAAAACTCACTAAGTAATCCATCTGTATTGTACATGCCAATGTGTTAATACAAGACATTTCAAGTCGTCTGCAGAACATTTAGGATATAAGATGATAATGCCACTATTGTCGAGTGCGCGAAGAGCACATGTAGCTGATTAGGGCATAATCAAGTCCACATATCGCGTGCTCTGATAGTCGAAAATATTGGGCAAATCTAAAGAGGCATTTATCTTCAATGGCTTTCATTTTGGCAACATTGTCATACCATGTTTTCATGTTCCTCGCAGGGCCATGATAGAGAGGATATCACTAGCAAAGAGAGGGACCGATGGACTCTTATGCAAGCCTTTACAAGTATGCTACATGCATTATCGGAGAAGGCAAGGATGTTTGGTTGATGTCGTCCTCTATAAACTCTATTGTTTAAATTTGGATTTTCGGTTTGTAAAAAAAAATTTTGTTTTTTTATAGTCAATTTTCTAAGGTTTAAAGCTTTTTGCTATCGGAAAATAAATCCAACTTCTAGAAATTAAAACCAAAATTTGGTATTATTTTATTCATATTCCTATCAAGAGAAGGAGAATTTGTCCCTCAGCAATGGATAGATGCGTGCATCTTTGCTCATAACAAAGAAATGGGAGAGCCCGATTCTAAATTGAAGATGTAGGAATCTTTTGACAAAAAATCCGTCATAAGCTTGGTGCTTAATTACTGAATTCTGCGGGGAATCTAAGAGGGGCATACATTGCCATGTGATGGTGGACATTTGTTCTTCGATATAGAATTTTATCCAATCATTCTTATCCATTTTTCCTTATTTTATGCCTATTACGCATGCAACTTTGACATTATTCAATCCATCCATTTAATTATTTTTGCCCGGAATGGCCTCTTGCTGTCGAGAATAGGCTTCGTGCCTCGCAAGAAAAAAAAATGATCTTTCATCAGTGATTTGTCTAGCGCCAAGTTCAGATTTAGCAATTAACATGAATGCAAATTAGAATGCCCATGACTTTTTTTTATATCGGAGTCATGAAAAACCGCCTCTTTGTTTGTTTGTGTAAAATATTTATTTTCTCAAAATAAATACCCTTGGCAAGAAGGCAAAGATTTGATTCCCAGGCTTACAACCTAGACTTTCATTTTAGTGTATCCGGATTTTTGTTGGAATTTATAAAGGGATGGGAATCGGGCTTTACTTGCGAATTGAATCTTAGGCTTCAAATTATAATTTTAAACTTTGATGTTGTTGAAGCATTCTATTTAGATGGAGGCATATTAATGGCGATTTGGTAATGTTCAAGTCACGGAGACATCATTCTATTGAGAAGGCAATTACAAAGGCATTGTGGTCTCTGGCCCGAAGTCCGGTCTAAATAATAATTACATGTTATTTTAACATGCAATACCATTATGTGCACATAATGTTGGTAGTGCATGTTGTGCAATAACGTTGGTCATATGTTATTTTTTCATTCACTTATTTAAATATCCCGATTTTAGATTCTATCTAAGTTTGAGAACCGTCTTAAATAGAACATAGACGTAAACTGCGGATGTGCAATTTAAAGGCAATTTATTTAGAAGATATGCTTTATTGCAATTCGGTATTTTATGCCAAGATCTTTTTATTCCAGGTACAAAAGACTCTTTTAGGTGTTTACGCCAATCGCTATGTAAAAGCAAGAGTCATCACTAGGATCACGAGATGTATGCAATATCTGATGGTTAAAAAGTTGAGAACCCAATTCGTCAATTTGAAACTATCCCGGATAACGGGGTTGCTGCAATAAGAAGTATTGTTTCATGATTTATTTTTTACATTGTGCTTTTAGGAATCGGCGATAGATGACAACATCTTAAATAACCGCTTAATTTTTACGGCGATAACCGCTCTAGCATTTTATATGCGATTGGTGTTAGGGTGGTCACACATAGCCACCACTCACCCTCCCACACTCCACCACTATTGGGATGGTATAGAAAACAAGATTATCACAGGTATGTGATATGATATTACGCACATGCCGTCACGGGATTTGCAGCATTATGCATTATGGGCATTATCATCACCGGTAAGATGTTCATCTAAGGAGAAGAGAACGAGAGACGGTATTGAGAGAGAGCATTTTGCTTGATCTAGCTATGGACATGATGAATCTTGTATTGTGCATTGCCTTGATCCGATAGATTGAGCTTGATTGTGGGTTTTTCATCCTTCTTGCAAGGTTAGAGTTCCTCGGCTCTAACAATTTGTTACCCACCTTGCTTTCGATGGACCATTGATCGCAAGAATTTCCATTGAAAAAGGAGTTGTTACCATTGGTAATGGTGATGGCGCTGGGTAAAGAACGACACCATTGTGAAAGGAGCAGATTTTGGCCGAATTGATTTGTGGAGTAAAATTTGACAAGGGAGCATAGTTTTGTGCCCAAGAGAAGTAAGAAGGAGATCCCACTAAGCTCTCTATCAAGAAGGGGACCCGTGAGTCAATCTTTGGGCTCAAAATTGCATCAAGATTCAATTTCGTTTTCAGATTTGGGAGCAGATCTGGGTCTAATTCTGGATCCAGGAGGGTTTGATTCCATTTACCCGATCTATAAGATAATCCAATTTTCGTTTTTCAAATTGAAGGAGATTCAATTTCGTTTTCCAATTTCAAGAAACCCAAGAAGAGAAAGAGATGGCTTGTATTACCACCTATGGTATGGGGTTTTCAAACAATGGGATTCCAAAGTTTGATGATCCGGTAGATCGATCCTTTGAAGCCATATTGTGAAGTTTGAGAGGTATTGCCAAGAATGTAAGTTACCAGCCGGGTGATTATTTGCTTTGGTTTCATAGTTCTTTGCAAGATTTTAGTGGAGGAATGGGCACAAACTCAGCCCGGATACCATGACATATGAGGAATTAAAGGAAGCTTTCATTGCTAATTATCAAGAAGTTCATAGGTGAACCAATTTCACACAAAAGGAAGATGAATCAATTAGAGAGTATAATCGAGGTATATTGGCGGTTCTCAAAGCCGTGGTTCATTGGAAGATTGCACGAGTGATGAAATGGATATTTAATGGTATGTGAAGGGGCTGAACGAGGCTATTGCTCATAAGGTGAAGGCCAAACAAACAACAACCTTACTAGAGGCAATAAAAGTATGCACTCAAGGCTCAAGATAAGTTGGGATACATTCATGAGGTTGCTGCTCCGCAGCATAAAAATGCAGGAGGATATTGCAGCCAAGATTTCTAAACTTACAATTGGTGAGAAGCCAAGGGAGGTGCAGTTTATTACTTGTGAGTATTGTGGGTCTATTGGACATTCCGAGAACTACATGTAGATTGCTGAAATTCTGCTCAAGATGCCAAATCAAAGGTCATAATGATCAAGAATGTAGGGAGAAGAGATTCTTTGAGAGGGCCAATCCGTTCTTTGTTATGCAACAAGCACCATCTATTCCTATTCAACCAATGCAAAGCAAAGACTATCATACCACAAGTTCCAATGATGCCACAAGCTCCAATTGCCCAACAAGTTCCAATGGGTTCCACACCAATAGATGGTTTAGCCAAAACAGGGATGGTATCCAAGTAAGGCTCATTTATATTGCAAGTTATGTGATAAGTTCAAGCATGATGAGACTACTTGTTGGAAAAAATCCATGGGAAACCGTAATGGGCAACCAACAAGTATCCACCAAAGCGCTAAGTGTTTGAATCAGTACCTCTCATTCAAGATGCAAAGTACATTGATAATCCTCAAGTTAAGGCTCTTATTAAGGACATTAAGAAGCAAGACAAGGCAAAATCAGTAGTAAATTGTGGATTTGTTGAGGTGGAGAATGACCCATTTCAGCAAGAAGAAGAGATTGGAGAAGTAAATGCAGTTACAAGATCACAAAAGGTGGTGCAAGAACCAAGAGTAGTGCCAATTGCGGAGAAGACTAAGACCTCTTTTCCAAAAGCTTTGAAGGTATCAGCACCTAAGAAGGTGCAATTCAATGTGCTGCCCACAGAACAGTTTCAGTCCATAGAAGAAAATCAGCCCATAGTGATGCCTCCTATAGTGGAGGAGGAAGTTCAAAATGAAGATGATGTGATCAGCCAAGTTTTGGCCACTAAAGTTACACTTACTCTTGAGCAATTGATGCATTATTCTCCAAATTTGTTGCAAGAGTTAGGGGGAAGAACAAAATCAGAAATTTCAGTCCAACAAATCATCTCAAATGATACCAATAAGAGTAGAATACAGCCACCAGCCCGGCAATCCAAGGATCCTTCATCACATTCACCACAGTCACCACATTCATTACTGTCATCACATTCACCACATTCATCACTGTCACCACATTCACCACAGTCACCACATTCATCACTGTCATCACATCCACCACATTCATCACTGTCACCACATTCACCACATTCGTCATTGTCACCACACTCACCACATTCATTGCAGTCACCACATTCAATCAAGAACATTAATATTTCTCAAGGAAATCAAGAAGAATTGGTTACTATTGGAGGCGATCTTACTCAAGAGGAGGAACGTGATTTGATATCTTTGTTAAAAGAATTGAGGGATGTTTTGGCAAGAAATTACAAAGAATTGAAAGGCATTCCACCGAGGTTTGTGGTTCATACCATTGATTTGAAACAAGGATCAAAACCACCAACAAGCTCAAAGGAGAATGAGTCCAACCATAGAGGAGCAAGTAAAGGTTGAAGTCATGAAGCTTTTGGAGGCAGGATTTATTGTACCGATTGCAAATTCAACATTGGATCAGTTCTATTGTACCGTTGAGAAAGCCAAATAACTCAATCCGAAAGTATGCATTGATTACGGGGATCTCAACAAAGCTACCAAAAGAGATCATTTTCTTACACCATTCATAGACACCTTGTTGGATATTGTTGTAGGAAATCAGGCCTATTCTTTCTTGGATAGTTACTCGGGGATATAATCAGATCCAAATCTATCCACCACATCAAGCAATGACGGCTTTCAGGAACACCTTTTGGCATTTATGCTTATAAGGTATTACCTTTGGCCTTACAAATGCTCCAGCCACATTTCAGCGACTATGACATATGCTTTTCATGACATTTTGGACTGTTTGAGAGTCTTTATAGATGACCTAACAGTGTTTTCGAATCCAAGAAGGGATCACTTGGATCATCTGGAAAAGTTCTTGAAAGATGCCGATTATATGGCATAAGTTTGAATCCTGCTAAGTGTATTTTCTTCACTAGAGGAGGAAAAAGTATTGGGCAACTATGTTTTGAACATGGATTACAAGTGGATCATGGTAAGATTGCAGCCTTGGAGAAGGTGAAACCACCTACTTGTGGATTGTATGAAGCAAGGGCAGAATTTTAGATGGAAGGAGGGCGCTCAAGAAGCATTTGAATGGTGCCTTGGACAATTGAAAGAGAGAACTTTGCTGATTCCTCCAGAATGAGTGAGCCATTTCATTTATTCTTCTACGTTTGGGAGCAAGCTTTGGCTGTCACACTATGTCGGAAAAATCAGCAAAAAGCATTATGATGTGAATTACTATGCTAGCGGGTTGTTAACTCCACAAGAGCAGAAATGGACTCATATGGAGCATCTTGGGTTGGCATTGAAGTGGGCCTTGAATAAATTTAGACATTATCTTCTTCCTTCACAATGGAATTCCGCAAATGTACAATATGTTTACATTCATATGGATGTGAACCCATTGCCATGCATTTACAATAAGACTGTCCAAGATCCTAAGTTTACAAGATGGGCTCTTATCATACAAGAATTTGAGTTGATGTATGTTAAGATGGCTCAAGGAGCTCATAATCCAAGTGCCTATTTGAATAATGGTGCTGAAATAGAAGAGGAAACAGACCAACAAGTAGCATTTCAGGATAATGGAGTATTACAAGGGTTCATTGAGATCGTGGATTTTGGTATGCCAATATATATACGTGTATTTACAAGATCAGACTTATCCTTCATCATTTTCAAAGCAACAAAAGCATGCTCTTAGAGTACAAGCGGCCGGGTTATGTGGTGCATGAGGTTATTCTTTATGGAAGGTCTCTTATTAAGGTGTGTTCTTGGTCAAAACTCATGATTTGTTGCAGCAAGCACATGATTGTCGAGGGGCATTTTGCGGCCGAACCACAGCTAGGAAGATCCTTCATTGGGGATATTATTGGCCAACTCTTTACAAGGATCGAGAGACTTTGTTAGCAAATGTGAGAAGTGTCAAAGGCACAAGCGGTTAACCGAGCCATAATAATATGCCATTCCATCCTATTTTGGCGTTGGTCCATTTCATATGTGGGGATTGGATTACATTGGGCCTATCAATCCTCCATCTTCCAAAGGGCATAAAGTATATCTTGGCAGCCACATGTATGTTTACAAAGTGGGTAGAAACAATTCCAGAAAAGCATGCTTTCTGAAAAATACCACGGTAAACTTTCTTTATCATAATTTGATTTCTCGGTTTGGTGTTCCAACCATTCTTTTGTCACGATCGGGGAACTCATTTCATGGGGAAAATAGTAGCTCCGCCAAACGAAAAAGATTGGTGTTCAACATGTGCAAGCTTACGCTTATTATCCACAGGAAATGGGCAAAGCGGAGTCCACTAACAAAATTCTGAAAGCTATCTTGGCCAAAACAAAAAAGGATAATAAAAGAAATTGGCATGAAGCCTGACAGTGCCTTATGGAGTTTCAGGTGTACTTACAAGTTGGCTACGAGGATTTACACCATTTGAATTGGTTTATGGAGTGCGGGATGATGCCTATTCATTTGGACATTCCTTTGTGTTCATTTGTGGAGCTACCTTATTATGAGAATTTAGGAGAAGTTCCAACTCCAAATCAAGTGCATAATAGGATGGATGATTTACTACAATTGGAAGAGATGAGACAAGAAGCAACAAACTTCAATATGAGGCATAAACAAAAGTAAAGCTTATCAAAGACAAGTTCACAGGTTGTCAATCCATTTGAGGAAGGGCAATTGGTGTTGTGCAGGACCACTAAGCGAAGATCTACCTAAATTTCAAAGCCCATGGGAAGGCCCATTTTAATTGATAAAGAGGTACCGGGTGGGGCTTTCTACTTGATGACTCCGGAAGGGGAATTGTTGCCTAATCCCGAAATGGCAAGGATCTCAGGCCCTATTTTGAAAGAGGTGCGTTTCTAAGGGATTCAGCTTTGGCATAGCTCAATTCTGAGAAATTTGTGGAGAACTTTTTGGGTTACAGCAGGTCGTTTCTGTAAAAGCAGATGGTGACAGTTTCATAGTACACAATCTATCCTACATTAATGGATGTGTTTAGCGATCTGAATCCAACGAGCTATCGTGTAGGTCAAGCGGAGTCCGGAACTCAAGATATCAGCTTTTGCCCGCGATTCTGAGAGGCTCTCATCGTCACCGGTCATTTTGGACCAGTTTTGTTTGTATTAGTCATTTGGATTTGAGGAGGGTGTAAATGTGTCATTTGGGGACATGTCCCAAGGACCATATCAGTATATTTTGTTGTGGGTTCTCCGCCACCTGAGTGGCACATTTTCCCCACCGTGGTCGCCATTGTTGGGGTGGTCACCACACTCGCCACCACTCACCACACTTACCACTATTGAGATGGTATAGAAAACAGTATACCATATGTGGAGTGATATATGCACATGCACGCGTGCAGGATATTTGCACGTATGCATTATAGAGCCATTATCATCACTGTGTTATCTAAGCAGAGAAGAGAGAATGGGCGATGTGTTGAGAGAGAGCATTTTGCTTGATCTAGCTATGGACATGATGAATCTTTGTGTTGTGCATTGCCTTGATCCGATAGATTGAGCTTGGATTGTGGGTTTTCATCCTTCTTGCAAGGTTAGAGTTCTGGCTCTAACAAGTGGAATCCTAAAGGATGCTTTGGGTAGGGCTCTCATCCTAGAATATAAGGATAGGCCATCTATGCTTTACATTTGCAACTTAGGCAAGGAGCTTATTTTTGGGGTTGTCTGCAGATGGTTTCAAAGCGACAGGTGTTTAATGTATAGAGCAATTTGGAATTATTTCAATTTGTGGTGCAATTATATACAAAAAGATTGCCATGAGATAAAACTATATACTTTATCAGACCAAGATGTTTATATGCAAGTCTTTTTGAGTAAGTGGCGGCGATTGCCGTAAATCAATGCCAAAATTTACGGATGTCGGCAACTAAGAATCGAGGATCGATAGAAAGAAAGTGGACTTCTAAGCCCTATGTGTTATTATGAACATGTTACTTGAACATGGGGGCAAAATAAACTAAAATAAATCCTTAGCTACGAAAATAAATCCCTTAATAAGGGATGATGTGGCATGATCCGGATTGGGTGGGCAAATAGCAGCGAACGAATTTGGCCGCTATGGCGACATCGAACAGATCCTAGGAGGGATCTAGAAAGCTGAGAGGCAGATCGATCTGCTAAATCTGACCTTGGGCTTCAAGGGAAGCCCTTCAGATCCCTGTTTCATGCTATACATATCAGAGCCATATTTTCCAAAGGGGCAGCATACTGTAAGCCGTAGCTATTCTTGAGCAAACCTATGATTACGGATGGCCGTAAATCTACTCCGAGGATATGGTTAACTTTCGGACATATATCTGGGTTAACCATTCTTTGCACTAGTTAACTTCGGACTTGTATCACGGGTTAACTTCCGGACATATATCTGGGTTAACCATTCTTTGCTTAGTTTCAAGCTCAAAAAGACAACGGTTTTTGCATATTTTTTCATACGATCTTGCTTGATTAGTGCTCAAACCATCTACTCTCTTGATAGAATGAGGTTTTAGGGGTTGGCAAGGGATTCCAATCGTGTTTGCACGGATTAAACCATTCAAGAAGCTGATTGCAAACTCTATTCAAGATCAACATGCCAAAACATAGTCCCATGCTTTCCGGTTCAAGCGTAGTTATCAGGCTAAAAACGTAGTTGCTTTCGGACAAAAAGTGTAGGTAAGCTTCGGACATAACGGTGGTTTAACCGGACATGTGTCGGGTTTACCACCCGTTAATAGATATCACGGCGTTCTGTGATTACCGGCATCAATCTAAGTCTTGAGGGAAACGAAACATCTTTGGAAATCGGCGGGATTAGAGGCGTATGGCGGTAGGTGTGGATTGATGTGCCTAGTAGCCGGTGAAGTCGAAGACCATTTCATTGGTATCGGGACCTAAGTTTGATGTTGGGATTGAGGCGGTAAAGAACGAGAATGAAGAGTTCTTGAGAGCAATTTTGGAGCTTCTGGCTTAGCGGTTTAACTTGAGAATTGTTCTTAGGGCTCACAGGGGGCTGAAGCCAATCGAAGAATTAGCTGCGGCAGTCTTTGCATTCTTGCAAACCGGGGTTTGCTAAAAGGAAAATAGGTTGTAAATTCTAGCACTCTAGGAATGTGAGGTGGTTCTTCATGAGGAGCCGGGGTTCATGAGTGGAGCGTGAGCGAACCACATGGAAAAGGAAAAGACCCTAAAAATATTAATATTTTGGTGATTATTACTATACCCTTACGATATGATAGGGTTCTACTTAGGGCAATTGAAGCGATGCAATCGAGCTTATGAAGCTCAAGGTAACCGGTTGGTATCTTTAATTAATCCCGGCGAATGCTATGCAATTTTGGCTTCGGCTTTAGATTAAAAATCTAGAGTCTTGAACAATTTTGGGCGTGGGAAATGGGATTTATTGGTGAGTAAAAAGTCCGGTTGTTCGAACATTTTGCCCGTGGTAACGCATGATGTGGGATCATTGGCTCACTCTACTAGGTAGGGTGGCATGAGGTTGCATGTTAGCCTTTAACCAGTCCTTGTAAGGAATTAGTGACAACTGTATTATTATTAACTCAAGGGATCACTGGAGCATGACCTAGGGTTTGTGCTAGAAGTGCACAATATTGGTAAATGTTGTGATAGACTTCCACGCTAGTTCCTATGGATTTTAGGACTTTGGTTCCCCAGGAAGGAATTGGGGTCTACTAAGTGGACATCTTGGAAGCAGAGCTTTCATTAGGTCTCTGGGAGGCCCGACTACTTCCTTGTGACATGGTAACTCTTGGGGAATAGCAACACTTGTGGTAACTGTTGGAAATAAGAACCTTGAATTCAAAGAAAGGAATTTTTGAAAGGGATTTAAAGGTTTTGGACCTTGTATTTTCTTATGAATACCAAGTAGAATCTTGGTTGAATAAAGGAAAGTTGGCAAAAAAGGTTAACTAGCTTGATGTATTCCTTTGAAAATTCAAAGGATAATATTAATTGTCATATACAATCTGGAATTGTTAAGCCAAAAAGTAACCTCTACTTATTGAATCTATAGTTTAAAAGCACTATAGTCGGCGATGCTAGCTAATGCATCTAGAGAATACAAGTTCTTGGGTATTGATAAGGTTGAGAATTTATCATGAAGAAACTACGGTAGTAATTGTAAAGCAACTTGTTAGTTATTTTAAGGGGTTCTTAAGGAAGAGCACTTAAAATATTGCATGCTTTTAAAGCTTACAAGGTTAATGATCTGTATCAAGCCGATAAAAGTTGTTTTAAGCGGCGCTTCATGTGATGCAACTTCGGGCTAATAAAGAAGCATATGGCTTCAAGTAGGATCATATGGATGCATGCAATAGATTATTGTGGCATTTGTTAAAATTAATTTTAGAGGGTGACTCTGGGGAGGATGCCAAGGATGAATCAAGCTACAATATGGTTAGAAGATAAGATTGAGTGAGCGATTGTGGTTCCATATGAAGCTTCATTATATTTTGGAAGGAACTAACTCTATATACAACTAGGAGTTGTGAACACATCTTATTACCCGGTATGTTCAAAGGGGGCTTGGGGTAAAGCAGAATGGGTTGCAATATATAAAGGCGGGATTGTATAGGTATTGAAAGATTATATAGTATAGACTATAGGGCTTTGAATAAAGCCACTATCAAAGATAAGCTACCAATGCCTAGAATTAATGATATCATGGATCGATTGATGGGAGCAAAATATTTCTTCAAGGTCGATCTAAGAAGTGGATATCATCAAATTAGCATTAGGAGGAGATGAACTCAAAACGACCTTTTCGAACCAACCAAGGCCATTTTGAATTTGTGGTCATGCCCTTTGGGTTAAGAAATGCCCAACCCACATTTATGCGACTAATGAACATTGTTTTTCGGGGGCATCTAGACAAATTTATCCAAATATTTCGGATGATATTTTGATTTACTCAAGGGAGTAAAGAGGAGCACTTGAAGCATGTGGAAAAGGTATTGATGATGCTCGGGGAGCACAAACATTTTGCCAAAATTTCCAAGTGTGAGTTTCTAAAACAACAAGTGGCATATCGGCACCGCAGTCTCAAAAAGGGTTTAACCCGGATCGGACAAAGTCACGAGCCATAAGGGAATGGCGAGAACTTATAGATGTTCCGGATGTAAGAAGTTTCTTGGGATTAGCCTTTTATCATAGGAAATTTGTGGCGTTCGATGCGATATCACGGTCTCGGGGCGTTATCACGAAATGCTAGGGCCGAATCCTCCGTACCGCCGTCTAGTCGGCGTGTCGCCCGACACATACCTAAACAGGGAGCCCTAGGGGGCAACTTGCAATGGTGCTTACACTTAGCAATCGCGGCGCACCTTTAGACCTTTAACCCATTAAAGGTAGACCAAGGGTCATGGAAAACCCTAAAACCTAGCTGATAGCCTACATAAGGCATCAAACCCTAACATTCCCTTTTTAGACCCGGAGACCTTCCGAGCTCAGGTTGGCGAGGAGTCAATTCCAACTCCCATGATGCGCTTTTATGCCCGACTAGTCGGGTCATCCCTCGGACCGCATCCGGCGAGAACAAGGACATGGGCCTTGGGATCAAGAGGAGTGAACCCGGGATCGGGTATTTGATCGATCAAATAGCATAAACCTTACTCCAACCATTCGAATCAGTAGGTTTAGCCTATTAGATCACCCCTAGCAGCCAAGTAGACCCAGGATTGACTTAACTAAAGAACCTAACTCTATGAGATATATTAGTTCTTTATTATTTATTATGTTGATATGATGGACCGGATGGATTACGTGAACTCATTGTATTGGGAAGGGGGTAGAGACTTAAAGCTTAGTAGATGATGCTCCTAGTCGAGTCCCTCTTAGTGCATTACTAGATTTCGGCCTCAGGTGCTGAGGAGCCCACAGTTGTGGGTGAAGGGGCGGTAGGCTTAGAATGAGGTTCGGTGTTGACCCTTGACCAGATCCCTCAGGTGTGTAAGCCCCTACCGGGATCCCGAGTGACTAGGTCTAATGGCTTGCCAATCGAGTGTGGGTAAGGCATGGGCTCGACACCCAGTGGGGTGGAGTTCACCTTCCAGTGGGTTAAGTCCGAATAAGGGCGGTGGCCCTCTAGTCACCTTTGGGTCAGCATGTAGATCTCGGAGGGAGTGATCCCTACCTGCCCCCCATCGGGGCCCGGGAGATGTAACCCGGGAATAACCCCTTTGGCTATGCACCCGGCTGGCTACGGTCAGGAGTCCCAACACTTTTCAACCTACTCAAAAGTGTGCACGAGGGAGGGCGGATGGAGTGGACAACCCTAAGCCATGTTCTTATGCCAGCCCAATCCATTGTCATGATTAAATGCACACTTGAACTCGGAGACCCAAGCTTGTCGGTCATCCCCACAGGTCCGAGCCTTGGGTAGGAACTTCCTTTGTATTGTCTTGATCTTTGTCTATGCGAGATGTTGATGTGCCACCCTTCGAGGTGGATATATATGATGTTATGTTCTTGACGTGTATGTTTTACGCCTCCATGACTAGGTAGGCCCCGAGGGAGCGGGGTAAAATGACCCCTTCACTCTTCCCAATGTGGACTCTAGGCGGTCCACGGTGATATGTGGAGGCCACAGACGGTGGAGCTGGTGCGGGGGATGAACTCCCGCTTGTATACGGTCTGCGGGCATCGTTATCACAGTAGGGGACGTCACAATGGTATCGAGCAATGTTCTTGGAGACCAAGAGCAAAGCACCGCCATACTCCCAGAGTACTAACTTGATAGGATCCTCAAGCCTCGAAAAGTGGAATTTTTTTTCTCATTTTTGTAGTTTATGCTAAGCTAGTAACAATTAAGTGAATTGGAAATTAATAAAACTAAAAAGAATGAGCCAAAATTTTTTGCCAAAGTAAGGTGGTCTCAAATTTCGGCCTCGAAGAACTAAACTTTTAGTTTTTGAGCGAGGCTAAAGGTGGAGACATCGAACAAGATCACTTAAGCGTGGCAATTTGAGAAACTAATATGGTAAAGCTAATTCTAAGATAGGAATTAATAAGAATAGCATGATTAGATTACTTAAATTACCTAAAATGTGTGAGATCTCACATTTCCGCTGACTAAAACTAAACTTTAGTTTTTGAGTGTTTAGGCGCACATGAACCAATAAATAGGAAAAGTCTGAAATAAGTGTAAGTTTTAACTAAATAGGTGTCTTAGCATGTTAAATAGAGCAACTTGAAGTTTGACCTAAAATTTGCCAAGCTATAAATAGAAGTAGACCCCCCTCATTTGAACATTCCCCTTTAGAAACCAGCTCTCGCTCCTAAAAGACATCTTTGGCTCGAGATCCGATTGACTGAACCGCAAACATGGCACCTTATCAAAGCATCATCGCGAGGAAAGCCCGCCTGCGAAACCGGGCGCTCGGCCGATGGCAGCATGATTCGGCTGATGTCAGTAGAGAGCCCTTAACCCTAACGATCCAACTTCCTCGAGTGAAGGAGAACCTTCAACAAGCAATAAATGAAGAAGATGAAGTACACCTGGCTGGGACGGAAGTAATTGAGGAGGAGGAGGAGGAGGAAGCTGCGGAAAGGAGAACCAAAGCCCGAGAGGAACGGAGGATGCCGCACCTGTGCCTCACCATCGGGCGAACAAGTCGGCCTCGGATCCGGAAAAAGAAGCCGAGGAGCAACAGAGCAGATGGAACCGGTGACTTCAGCCGAAGAGGAAGCAGACTCGGCCGCTTTTATCGAAGTACGAAACGGCGGGAAAGAAAAAGGAGCAAAAGAAGAGGAGGAGGGAAGAAGAAGAACGTAAATCGCCGAGGAGCTCGAAGAAGAAAGGGGAAATGGGTGGGGGAGCCCCGAAGTTCAAGGATGTCCCCATGGTGAAAAAGCCCAACCCGAAGATCACCATTACCGGGCGGTCACCCGATCATCCCCAACCCCCTCGAGAGGGTTCTGACGAAGAGCCTAACCCCAACACGGGAGGGGGCAAGTTCTTCCAAACCCCGCCGTTGGAGCGGGTAATAACCGAAGCGGTAAGCGCCCGAGGAGGAGCAAAGACGACACGGTGAAGAAGCCCCTCCCACCAAATGGGACAGGAAAAAGCAAACCCGCCTGCCCGAGAGTCCTATGTGACGGACCCAATAAAAATCTATGAACGAAAGATCGCGGAACACAATGCCTATATGAAGGAGTGGGAGGCATATGACAAGTACTACCAGAGAACAGGGAGTCGTGGGCCATCGAAGGAGGACACCCAACCAAGCAAAGAGACCCTAAGACCGCCACCACCAAGACCCAAGGTCCCTAAAAAGCCCCGCACGAAAAAGCTCACAAAGAAGCAGCTTCGAGAAAGGGCACTACGGGAGATTCGGCACTTCCAAACAGCCTTCTGGCCTCGATTCCCCCCTTTGCTCGGCTAGTTAGAGAAGTAATGCAAGATTTCAGGGCCGGACTTGAGGGTCCACGGATGAGATCTTTCGCACCGTGAAGCAAATGAAAGCGTAAGATAGTGCAACATTTTGAAGACTCAACGGCTTGCACTATCCATGCGAAAGCAGTGACTTTGATGAGGCAAGACATGCAACTTGCTACTGCGCATCAAGGGAGAACGACCCTAAACTTTTGTAAATAATCGAAAATTTTTTGTGATGATAGAACAATTTTGAGTGCTTTAATTGTCCGAACTTGCTTAATTAGGATAAGTTAGCAAGTTTTAGCTTTATTTTGGTAAAATAGGACAATTGCGCACAGAAAAGCGTGATGTCTCATTTCCGCTGGACTAAAAACTAAACTTTAGTTTTGAGCGCCAAAAGAGACCTTGCCTTAAAACTTCGCCCAAAACAGCTCCAAATCGACGACCAAATAAAGGGTCGATTCTACCTGATTTGATGAGCCCATCATCCTTATACCCTTAGTTTATCCAAATCGGACATGTTTTGATCGAATGAGGCCCGATGTCTCACAGCTCAGCGCTGATCAAGAAACTAAACTTTAGTTTTGAAGCGGCGCAAAAGTATGAACCTCTACCATTTCTTCACGAAACTTGCCCGTGGATCCCAACCCCGTTGTATAGCATCTTTTAGGTAATCCGGCCATGCTCAAACACTTGAACTAGTCTTCAAATTCCCATTTTGACCTCAAGATAGACTAGAATTGCCCAACCCCAAGAATTTTCCAAGTCATCCAAAATTAGGGTTTCCCCTTTTCTATAAATAGGTCCCTCATTTCACACATAGAACCCTACAAGTTTGCTCCTGCCTTCCTAACCGATTTTCCAGCTCCACGAGGCTCTTGCAACCGTTTGATACCCTCTCTATTTTAACCAATGGCAACCTCTGATTTCCTTGAGATGGTACAGCGCCCGGTAAATCATCTTTGCCGAAAATGACATCGACCAAATTTTCCATGTCTTCGGAAGAGGTAGATGTCCAAGCAACTCTGCACGCCAACCCGAAATTTTATGGGAGAGTCTGTCCGATTCCAAGCTAGGGTAGAACCAAAGACTAGTCGCAGCTCCACCTTGCATAGGGTATTTTGTTCCTAGGCAATCCTCGCAGCGACTTTAGGTGATGTTCCAAACATTGCCAAATACTTGACAAACAAGGCGCGGCGCACACACAGCCCATGGTCCTAACTCGTTAATAGGACCAAATATTTCTCTTTCA
Organism: Isoetes taiwanensis; assembly: GCA_021234155.1. Taxonomy (NCBI): domain Eukaryota; kingdom Viridiplantae; phylum Streptophyta; class Lycopodiopsida; order Isoetales; family Isoetaceae; genus Isoetes; species Isoetes taiwanensis. Next base: position 25,741,966 of record JAJEKV010000006.1, read on the forward strand.
ACCTTTGCCTTGGCAATTTTCTTACCCATCGTGTCGAGAACATTGTGGGAGAAACCTCCATTCCCCATGGACATCGACCCAATAGCCATAGCAGCAGAACAACGGCTCCTTACGCCAATATGAGCAGGAGCAGGAAGGAAAAGAAGAGGAGGACTTCGGAAGAACAAGAATCGAAAGAAGAGGAAGACTATGTCGAGCTCGACCAATGAGAGGAGCGTGAAGAACAAGCGTAACAAGAATGGCGAGGACTTGAGAAAAGCCGGCAAACTCCTAGAATCGCGCCTCCCCCTTGGGCTAGGCATTACAAGCCCTAGCCCCATTGTGTCGAGGGAGAGGAGTTTACGCTTTTAAGCGACATCCAAAACCTCCCGAGTGCGAGGGGAAGGAGTACAGACCTGAAGAGTTGCTGCACCAACTCCAAAGCGGACCGAGCGACTTCATCGTCAAGGAGCATCCCTACTTTCCCCTCCAAGTAAGGGAAGCCGACACCTTACGGGAGAGTCCACCTCCGATATCTAAGCCTCAGCATCCCGCAGATTATGGAGGCGCACGGTGTCGAGGACAAACTACATCGACGGAGGAAGAGTTCCTTGCTCTGAGAGCACAGATGGGGATCCGCTTCTGGCGACCTCGAACATCCTAACGGCAAGCTCTTGCAACACCTCCCCAGGGAGAAGAGGCGAATTCAACCTGGGGAGGCTTCAAAGAACAAATGAGGAGACTACTGAGGAACTCACCACGGTGGAGGTTGATGACTTTGCAAGCGCATACAGAGCTGGATACCGAAAGTGGCTGGGGACCCATCTCACAACGACAAAGTCGCTATATTACCTCCCCTTGTTGATGGATGGAAGAATAGCGGTAATTCACCAAGTTCACCCCCAGGAAGCAGGAAGGAGCATCGATGCTAATTAAGATCTCGTGATTTGGCGGCATGCGCTTGCCCCTCAACAAGTATGCCATCCCGTGAAAGAGAAGTAGCACTCGATGTTTTGACTTCGCCATACCCTACAGGCCGGCAAGGAAGGCTAGTGCGACATCAGCAGCCTACACCTCCGAAGCAGAGTAGAAGAAGAACTGGCGAGAGCTTTGCGGGTGGATCTTCATCAACGCCCTTAGGAACTTGGGTCATTCAAAGGGAACAGCCCAAAGTGAAGAAGTTCCTAGAGGACAATCCATCCTACCGGCGACATCAAGAGTAGTTAGCAATCTTGATCCCTAAGTTTTAATTTTGTATTAGCGTATTATAAAATATGAATATAACTTCCTTGTCCTTTTGCACTTAGAATGTTTGTTGATGTAATTTCTTTCCCCACAATTATACCAACATCACATATAAAGCAAAGAGAACAAATAAAACTAACCCGACAACCATAACCAACCGTATTGTGCGGATAGGGAACAACGAAGCGGTAGAACAAAGCGGGGAGGCCAACATGGACGAAGAGACTCTGACGGACAACCCATCCCGGGAACCTCTTGAGGATATGGGCCCATGACCCCAGAAGAGGAGATCTCGCAGATGCGAACGGAGCTGGACCAGATAAAGGCCCTACTCGCAGCCCAAGCATCAGCCGGACCACAAACGACACCGCGAAAGTCGGGGAAAGACAAGAGAAGGAATAAGAGAAGGAGGTCCCCCAGCACAGAGACCTCCGAATCAAGCTCGACCTTGGACTCTGAGTCCGAAAAAGAGCCCGAGCAGACGGCAGGCAGAAGAACACTAAGACCCTCGATTACCAGAAGAAGGTGGACTCAGCACTGGGTAATGTGTGGAAAGCCCGGAAACTCGAACAGTTCTCGGGCGAGAACAGATCCGGCTTAGAGGCAGAGGCATGGCTGGACGAAATGAGTGAGTACGGCAATGCCTATGGCATGAAGGACAAAGACAAAGGCAGGGTGGCGACAGCCAACCTGAAAGGAGCCGCACGCATATGGTGGAAAGGCTATGCCAAAGCCCATGGGTTGAGCGAGACGATGCCGCTTCAAGAAGTTCTCAAAAGCTTTCAAGAAACACTATGTCCCTCGAACACAAGTCGAATATGATGCAGCAGTTTTACAGATTGCAGCAGGGTACAAAACGGTGCAGAAGTACACCGAAGAGTTTATGAGACTAAGGCTATATGTCTTGCCGCCGAAATGAGAAACACGCGAGAGAAAGCTACATAGAAGGGCTGAACGAAGAACTTCGGAAACCTCAAGAGACAGACAATAGACCCGCACGATTGTCCGGCGGAGTCCAAGGCAATTAGTTTGTATGATCGGGGTCTTGAGCAGCGCCTGAGGGCAGCCATACTATCGGATAGAGGAAAGCAACAGGAGCTACAGTCCTAGGGCAGCCAGCCCAAGCCCAAAAAAGTCCCCATATAATAACAACCAACTGGGAAGTCAAATAGAAAGAAAGCAGGTGTCCTTCAAGGACAAACAGAAGTATCCAACTACTTTCGAAAGCAAAGACGGGTCCTTCTTGCAGAGGCGTGCCCAAGGAGAAAAGGCAGGAATGCATGGAGAAGCAGCTCTGTTTTTAGATGTTTCCAGGCCAACCAACAAATAACCGCCTGTTTGTTATGAGCTCGGCCCTTCAGAGTTGGACGGATGGGACACCCGACGACGATCGGCGAGGAGGCACACGATTACATTCGGGGTGAGTGCCACATCTTTGCTGCCATAGATACGAAACGTGCAGAGGCCCAAAGATAAGGTAATCACCACGGTAGGGAAGGCAAAGACCAAGTCCTTCATAGTCTTGATAGACTCGGAAGTAGCCATAACTTCGCATCCCCCGGGATGGTTGAAATGTTGAAATTGAAACCCCTAAAGTCCAAACCAAGGCCAAGTAATCTTGGCAAGCGGGCGGTAAGACATCTGGTGGGAAGAGAATCAACCGACATTGACTTGCCGGGATTAATATCCGGATGGGGGCGGAAGTAATGGGCATTGGCAAATCTGACTTGATCGTTGGAATGGAGTACCTTGGTCCAAAAAGGGCCATCGATTGACAGGGAAGCGGAAGGTGACCTTCCCAACGCCCGACGAAAATCCATTGAGATCACGGGTAAAAGTTACCCCCATCATGCAATGTATGTCCGTTAAGAAAACTGCTCAAATCTATAAGGGCGAGAAGGTAGCATACATCTTCAAACTTCGAGATTGAGGAACAAGAGTCGGGAAGAAAGCAAAGGAAGACAAAGGCTTCGGCAAGTTACCCAAGCCAATCGCCAACTTGATTCACGGAGTTCCACGATCTCTTTCCGGATGAGATCGAGAAACTTCCTCCTTCTGAAGGGGAGTAGAGTGTGAGATAGCACTTTCGGAGCCAGGGACCAAGCGACAAGCAAGGCCCCATATAGAATGACCACACATGAACTCAAATTTGAAGAAGCGGCTACAAGAATTGCTCAATCTAGGCTTCATCGGGCCTAGTGTCTCACCATTTGGGGCACCCATCCTCTTTGTCAAGAAGAAGGATGGAAGCTTGAGGATGTGCATAGATTACAGACAATTGAACAAGCACATCATCAAGAACAAGTACGCACTTCCCAGATCAGACGACTTAATGGATCAGCTCCAAGGGGCAAAGGTCTTCTCCAAGATCGACCTAAGGTCAGGTTATCACCAGATCAGAATAAAAGAAGAAGACATCCACAAAAAGCGGCTTTCAAGACCAGGTATGGGTATTATGAATTCACCGTAATGCCATTTGGGCTATCCAACGCCCCAGCTACGTTCATGAGACTCATGAACGACATCTTCAGAGAATACTTAGACACCTTTGTCATAGTATTCTTCGACGACATTCTGGTGTACAATAAATCCATTGAAGAGCATACTCAGCACGTTAGAAAGGTGCTCGGGAAGTTAAGGAGGCATCAGTTGTATGCCAAGTTGTCGGGTCGTCACCGCAGAGAAGGTGGAATACCGGTCATGTGATTTCAGCGAAGGAATCTCGGCGCACCCGCCAAGATTGAAGCAGTAATCCAATGGCTGGCACCAAAGAACGTCCATGAGGTCAGAAGTTTCCTTGGCCTAGCAGGGTATTACAGGAAGTTCGTGAAGAACTTCGCAAAGATAGCAGCCCCACTGACGGACTTAACAAAGGCGGAGAAAATTAAAATTAAAGCAGACCATTGGCTCAAGAAAGCCCAAAGCGGATTTGAGTTGTTGAAGGAAGCCTTGACAACCGCCCGCCTTGACCCCCCGGACGGAGAAGGATAAGTTAGTGGCAACGGATGCAAGCAAGATAGCCACAGTGCGATCTTGATGCAAGAAGAGCGGGTAATAGCGTATGACTCAAGAAAATGAACGGCCAAACGCTTACCCGGACGCGATGATCAAGAGCTGCTAGCGGTTGTCGGGGCATTGAGAATCTGGAGGCATTACCTCTTAGGGAGGAAATTCCAGTTGGACCGGATCACGAGCCTCCAATACGTATTCACGCAAACCACATCTCAACTGGAGGCGTAGAAGGTGGATGGAATTTCTTGAGGAGTACGACTTTGAGATAGTCTACAAAACCCTGAAGCTTAATGTGGTAGCGGATCGCTTTCAAGACATCCATCGACAACCCGAGTGCACTGCAATGCAATCTCAACGCTCTTCAGCGATTTCGGAAAAAGATAGAAGAAACCTTGCCAACGGATGAGGACTTCAAAGAAGTATGGGCAAGCTTGTCCAAGGAAGCGAACGGACAAGGAGAGGGAAACCTTCAAAACTTTAAAAGGAAGGTAACCTCCTATACCATAAGAACAAGTTGTGTGTGCGGAATCATCCGAGTAAGAAAGTTGATCCTCCACGACACCCAACAGCCCAATAGCTGGCCACGCAGATTCATGAAGACATATTTCAAAGTGCGAAGCGCCTACTATTGGCCGAATGAAGAAGCGATAGCTCGCCACATCAAGGAGTGTCAGCTATGCCAAAGAAAGCGAAGCGAGAACAACTTCAATTCCAGTGCTTTGGGAACCATTAGCTGTACCAAACGCTAAGTGGGAGGTCGTCGGCATGGATTTTATAAATGGATTGCCAAGAACAAGTAAGAGGTAAGGATGCCTTGATGGTCGTGGTCGACAAGTTGTCGAAGATGGCCCATTTTGTGCCTTGCGGGACCACCTCGACACAGACTATGGACACGGCAAAACTCTTCACCAAAGAGATTTTCAGACTTCATGGCATGCCAAGGGAAATTATCTCCGACCGAGATCCGGGTTCATCAGCGCTCCTTCTCGGCGGGATCTCTTCACAACGATTGAACGGTTATCCATGAGCACGGCCTATCATCCACGCAGACGGATGGGCAAAAACAGAGCGTGTCAATAGAATTCGGAAGACATGTTCCGAAACTATGTCGGAACAAGCAAGGTATGTGGGAGGAATTTATTCACTTGGTGGAGTTTTATGCACAATAGCACCAGCGGGAATCATCCCAAATGTGCGCCGCTCATGATCAACTATGGCTACCAATGTCTAACTCTAGACACTTGGCACAATCCCGTCAAAGGTGGAAGTCTCCCAACAAATGCCGGCGACATGCGCAAAGCGGCAGAGAAGAAGTACGGGATATCTCCTAGCGGCAAGGAGTCGTCAAAAGAGCATCGCCGACAAGCATCGAACGGTCGAAAGCAGTTTGAAGTTGGCGACAATGTGTGGCTCAAGATCAAGGTGAAGCGTAAAGCTCCGCGATCGGAAATTGCAAGAAACTTGCTCCCCATGGGCTGGACCATTCAAAATAGTCAAGAGAGTGGGTAACCAATCCTACAGATTAGACTTGCCAGCACACTTAAAGATCCACAAAGTCTTCCACGTGAGTTTGCTGAAGAAGCACACTCCCAACCCAGATGAAATCCTGGACACCCCAACGATGTTGGAAATGACAGAGGGGCGGTTGGAAATAGTTCGAGAGATAATTCTTGATAAAGCATTCAAGAAAACAAGGAGATCGGAGTTCCTCAATACTTGGTCAAGTGGAAGCACTTGCTGTCGGGAAAGACGCAAACATGGGTACTTAAAAGAGACACGGAAAAAGCGGTACCCACGGTTTATGGAGCAATGGGGCGGCAAAATCATCTCCCAGAAGAAATCGGCTCGGGCATGTCGATTTGTGTAGATTAACAAATTTGCCTAGTTAGGTATAATCTACGATGCAACCTATGAGGTAAGGGTTGCATGCGTTGTAGCGAATGATGAGATTACTACGGTGATCTCTAGGGCGTGGTGTAATGTCAATGTAGGCATGACCCGCGGTGCAAGCTTGGAAAGTCTACTCCTGTCCCCACGGAAGTAGACGACCTCGAGAAAGAAAGGAGGTCATTAAGGAATGCATTCATAGGAAAAGCACCTCTAGCCCCATATATGTTTTGATAGGGAGGAATCGGCCTTCACGCCCCATATACGGGAAGGACCTATCCTCCACCGGGCAACTAAAGGTGTAGGCATGAGTGGCATATAGGCATATAGGCAGCTGTCTCCACGGCCATAATGGAAGAATCACCCCCTCTTCCCTCGCCGGGAGATTAGCCATGCATCCATGTAGATAGGTGGGGTGGTCACCATATAACCAAAACTTTATAAATAATTAAATATCATACTAACGTGAGTGTGACCCAGGCCAATAGAAGAGCGTCCTGAGGGCTAGGAGGTCGGACTACGAAGACTTACAACACAATTTTGTCTAAAGTCTTTGCAAGGAATAAAGAAGTACCTCGAGGAATAATAGTATATATAATAAAATTTGAGTAATCTTTGTAATAACATGCGAATAATTAAGCATTTGATTGAATAATAGTTCAATAATGTCCTGTAAAAATTACTTTAAGGTAATTCTATTAAATGTATGAATGTAATAATAAGTATATCGTTATGCATGAGGTTGATTGCGGGATAAAAGCGGATCCCAAGGTGGGGAGAACCCGATGCTTTGGGGCGAGATCAATTCAAGGTGGGGGGAGAATGTGACGTTCGATCACGATATCACTCTCAGACGATACCGCATCGCGGCTGCTGCCACGCCGCATTACCGCGCCCGTCCTAGTCGACGTGTACGCCGACACATACCTAAGCAAGGATGCCCTAGGGGGCAACTTGCAATGGTGCGCACACTTAGCAATGCACGCACCTTTAGACCTTTAACCCATTAAAGGTAGACCAAGGGTCATGGAAAACCCTAAAACCTAGCGATAGCCTACATAAGGCATCAAACCCTAACATTCCTTTTTTCGCCCCGGACCTTCCGGAAGCTCCAATTCCAGCTGAGGAGTCAATTCCAACTCCCACGATCTGCGCTTTGCCTAGTCGGATCATCCCTCCGTAGCATCCCGGCGAACAAGGACATGGGCGCCGGATCAAGAGGAGTGAACCGGGGATCAGGTATTTGATCGATCAAATAGCATAAACCTTACTCTAGCCATCTAATCGATTAGGTTTAGCCTATTAGATCACCCCTAGCAGCCAAGTAGACCCCGAGATTGACTTAACTAAAGAACCTAACTCTATGAGATAGATTAGTTCTTTATTATTTATTATGTTGATATGATGGGCCGGATGGATTCGTGAACTCATTGTATTGGGAAGGGGGTAGAGACTTAAAGCTTAGTAGATGATGCTCCTAGTCACCCCTCTTAGTGCATTACTAGATTTCGACTTAATACGTGAGCCCACCCGGGTTGTGGGTGAAGGGGCGGGCCGGCTTAGAATGAGGTTAGGTGTTCTGACCCTTGACCGATCCCTCTGGTGTGTAAGGCCTATCGGGGATCGAGTGACTAGGTCTAATGGCTTGCCAAGGTGTGGGGTAAGGCATGGGCTCGACAACTGGGGTGGAGTTCACCTTCCAAAGGGTTAAGTCGAATAAGGGCAGTGGCCCTCCTAGTCACCTTGGGTCAACATGTAGATCTCGGAGGGAGTGATCCCTACCGCCCCATCGGGACTGGGAGATGTAACCCGGAATAGCCCCTTTGGCTATGCACCCGTGGCTGGGCTGATCCAGGTCCCAACACTTTTCAACCTACTCGCCAAGTAAGTGTGCCGGGGAGGGGCGGATGGAGTGGACAACCCTAAGCCATGTTCTTATGCCAGCCAATCCATTGTCATGATTCTGCACTTGCTTGAACTCGGGAGACCCAAGCTTGTCGGGCCATCCCCCGAGTCCGAGCCTTGGGTAGGAACTTCCTTGTATTGTGCTGATCTTTGTCTATGCAGATGTTGATGTGCCACCCTTCGAGGTGGATATATATGATGTTATGTTACTGACGTGTATGTTTACGCTTCCGCAGCTAGGTAGGCCCTGAGGGAGACGGGGTAAAATGACCCCTTCACTCTTCCCACTGTGGACTCTAGACGGTCACAGTGATATGTGGAGGGGCCCCGTATCGATGTGGAGCTGGAAAGCGGGGATGAACTCCCGTTTGTATACGGTGCGGGCATCATTATACAAGTACGGGACGCCACAAAATTCATTCCAAAGTTTTCAAAGGTGGCTGTCCCCCTTAAGAAAGGACAACCCTTTGTATGGGGAAAAGAGCAAAAGATATCCTTTGAATGAATCAAGGATTTACGTTCAAGTGAACCAATTCTAAAAATTTTGGATTTAAATTTGCCCTTTGAAGTTTATGATGACGCATATGGACAAGCTCTGGGAGCAGTTCTAATGCAACAATGACATGTTGTGGCTTACAATAGTCGTAAATTAAAAGAACTATGCCACATATGAACAAGAGTTGTTGGCCATAGTTCATGCCTTAAAATACTTGGCGGCATTACTTAAGGTCAAGGACCAATAAAGAGCCACGCAAGTTCATTGTGTTCACAGATCACAAATCATTGAAATTTCTGCAAAGTCAAGCAGAAATAAGTCCCAGACAAGCGTGCTGGTTGGATTTCTTACATGAATTTCACTTTGAGATTCAGCACACCCCTGGGAAAGATAACCCAGTTCCAGATGCCCTTTCCAGAATAAAATACATCAATGGAATGGCATCTCTAGAATGGGATCACTTCCAACAAATCAAGGATTTGTATGAGAAGAATCAAGATCCAATCAAAAGAGAAGGTTCTTTTTGGGCGAAAACGACGATTTATGGTTCTATAAGGGGCAAATTTATGTTCTCTTAGTAGAGAATCTTAGGAAGGAGATTCTTTACGAATTCCATAACACCCCGCAAGCAGGGCACGGGGAGGAGTGGAAGACATACGAATTGATTAAAAGACAATTCTTTTGGCCTGGTATGAAACAAGATGTAAAATCTTATGTATCATAGTGCCAGGTATGTCAAGCTGTAAAAACAGATCATGGCAAGATGCCAGGATTATTACAACCATTACCCATACCTTTGGAAAGGTGGGAATGCATAAGTATGGACTTCACAGTTGCACTCCCACGATCCAATCGACAACACACCCAAGTACTGGTGATGGTCGATTGTCTGGCAGTATGCGAAGTTCTTAGCATTACAAGGTGGTGCTACGGGACAAGATATGGCCAAGGAGTACCTACGGGTTGTGTACCCTATCTTTGGTCTGCCACGACGAATTGTAAGCGATCGAGACACTAAATTCACAGGGCACTTTTGGAAAGATTTCATGAAGGGGCTAGGAGTAAGCCTCAGTATGAGTAGTGGAAATCACCCCCAAATGGATGGACAAACAGAATGAATTAACAGGATCTTGGAGGATATGATAAGAAGTTTTGTGTTTGAAAAATAGTCCAAGTGGGAAGAATATTTGCCTTTGTAGAGTTTGCTTATAACAACGCATACCACACAGGTACCAAAATGAGCCGCTTTATGGTAATGATAGGTAGGAACCCGAGATCATATACTGGGACTAACGAAGCCTTGAAAATTGATGTGGCTATCCATATGTTGGAAGATATGCAAGCCATATTATATCAATGTAGGTCAAACTTAAAGAAGGCTCAAGATCGAGCCAGGCTAAATGCCAACAAACATCGTAGAGAAGTAATCTTCAAGGAAGATGAGTATGCATTCTTCACGAATAGTTTATCCCTAAGCACTCAAGATTGGGACCTTAAAAGCCATTAGTCAAGGGAAAGATTCCCATACTGATGCCCCAATATGTTGGACCCTTCAAAGTGTTAAGAAGGATCAATGAGACAACATATGTGTTAGAGCTTCTAGATGGAATAGGAGTGCATCATGTTTTCCATGTAAGCCAACTCAAGAAAGCCGATATTGTGCACGGACAACGTAATGCTCCAAATGACAATATCCCTACCCCTTAGCTCTGAGGTAACTCCTGAGGCGATTCTAGACACTCGCATTCGAAAGCTGCGCAATAGAAATATTGCGAGTACTTGATCTTGTGGCGAGGTCAATCACTCTCCTCGAGGCCACATGGGAGAGTGAAGAGTATCGCAGAAGAAAAACCCTCATTTGACTCAAAATTAGGTGGAGGTCACGAAAGGATTAGCCGAGTCAACATGAGGTTAGTTACCTAGTATAATAATATATGGGCTTGCATCAGCGATGGCAAGTAAGGATGTCCGCGAAACTAAGAGCTATTTGAAACCATGGTCACGGGGTGACCCAAGGAACGGGTTTCAAAAGGACTAGATGATCTAACCATGGTCACAAGGTGACCCGGGGAATGGGTTTCGAAATATACTCCCACAATCCTTGGAGACCAAGGATTTGAAAGGGGGAGGTATGTTATGGACATGTTAACAGCATTACATGGGGGGGCAAGGTAAACTAAAATAAATCATTATCTATGGAAATAAATCCCTTAATAAGGGATGACGTGGCATGATGTGATTAGGTGGGCAAGCCAACAGCCAACGAGTTGGGCTATGGCATCATCGAACAGATCCCGTGAGGGATCAAAGAAGCCGGGAGGCGATCGATCGCCAAATCGCCCTGGACTTCAAGGAAGCCTTTTCGATCCCTCGCTTCGCGGATATATATATATCAGAGCCATATTTTCCAAAGGGGCAGCATACTGTAAGCCGTAGCTATTCTTGAGCAAACCTGTGATTACCAGCATCAATCTAAGTCTTCAGGGAAGACTGAAACACCGTGCGGGAATCAGGAATTCCAAGGGCAGGGGCAGAGTAAGTGTGGATTGATGCGCCTAGTAGCTTCGGTGAAGTCGAGGACCATTTCCATGTGACAGCTGGCATAGATATGCTTTACCTAATAGTGTTCTTTTTCGTCAGGAATGTTTATTCCTGAAATCATTGATTTTGTTATTTAGTACACATCTTTTTATTGGCTACTGTGCAATTTATTTATAGATATCATGATGCTGATATAAAAGCAGGTAAGCCTAGACATATTGAGAACTTATAAGTCTTTGGTCGGGTTACAGATATCTCTTTGGCCCTTTCTATTTATTGTAAAAAATAGCCTTCTTGTGTTCCTTCTTGCCCTCATGCCATTGTATTCTTGTTTCTTCATCATATATCAGATTCTTTGCCGATCATGGCATATTTCTTCTATATTTTTTGCATAGTCTTCACATATTTCCCTTGTTTTCGCATGGGTTCATGATAGTTTGAAACCAGAATCCCTTACTAGTTCTTGCCTGCTCTGATCATAAGCATTTCTTTATCTATATTTGGTGGTTCTTGTCTCTATGGAGGAGATTTCATCCTTATTAGAGTAGGTCCATCAACTTGTTCAAGTATGCCAACTGCTGCAGTCAGACAATAAGGAGCTCAGAGAACTGGTTGCTTCATATGAATCTGTTTCTAGCTCTGGATTGAGGTTATCGAAGTCTAAAATTAGCATGCCTGAGAAGTTTTGACGTCACTGGTCCAAGCTTCATGGTTTTTTGAATCAGATCGGGTTTATGATCTAGCTCTATCCTCATAAATATCCAACGATCCAGGAATAAGTTGGATTGATTAGTTATCTCCTCACAGGGTCAGCTCTAAGTTGGTTTATTCTTTTATTAGAGAAAGGAGCCCCAAAGTTGCAGGATTTTGCTGCTTTCACTGCAGAGCTTGAGGCATAATTTGGAGACACAGATCGACAGCATACAATAGTCACAAAACTCTGCAATCTCAGACAAGGCTCTCATCCAGATTTAGTTTATGCGTCTGAATTTCGTCAAATTGCAATCGATATTGCCTGGAATGATGCTGCTCTCTGTGATTGTTGCAATAAATCTTGAAGATCCAACCATTCTCATATGGAGGTCTCTTTTTGTGAAGCACGTTTGAAATTTGAATGGCATAATTGTGAGAACTTACAACATTGTGGACCTTAAAAGCTGCAAAATCTGCAACCTTATTCGATAAACATTGATTATGATGAAGAGCTTGCAGGTTTTTTTGCTGCAAATGATGAAAGATTAGATGACGCATTACAAGTGGGAGACGTTTTTGCCTCATTTGCTGCTCCTGGGAATGAGGAGGATGTGCCTTATTATGTTTTGTTGTGCAACAAGGAGAAACATATTCTGGATTAGGATGTAGTAGATGATTATGGAAACAGAATACTTGCTAGAGAAAAGGTCATTTCAGCCTATTATTACCAGTTCATGAAGGGGACTCAACATAAATACAAGCTAATTGAAACTGAGAGTGCACTAGTTCCAGCAGAATCTCTCATTGGAGTGAGGTTTCGAAAGACTCAAATAAGCCATAAAATCAGGGGCACTAAGTTTTGCATATGCACTATGTCTAGAGGTACATGACATCTTTGATGTCAAGTCTCCCCTGAAATTGTGAAGAATTTAGATTCATAAAGAGTACTTAATTCTTTGAGATGCACAACAAAGAAAAAGAACATTGTATTAGCCTTATTATTTTTGGTGAGTTATGTTGGAAAAGGTATAATCCGCACTCTAATCTAATATCCGTTTGCTATATCTATTGGAAGATCATGCAATGATCTAAATAAACCAATATGTGCATGAAACTTGCAGAAATAAAGCAAAGGACTCACTTGTTGAGCACCTTTAAAAAAAAAAAAAGCAGTCTCAGAAAAACTTATACCATGCATTAGCAATCTCGAATTTTGATACTATTTCAGCTCAAGCAGGTGCTTTGGTTTACGAAGAATGTATGACCAAAAGTCTAGCCTCAAAAATTTGCAGAACCCTTTCAAAATTGATAGTCTGACCAAGTCAAAGAAAAATCAATGTTTCAAGCAGAATGCTATTTTTTGCAGAATAAGCAAATGGATCTTCTTTTGAAAATTTCCACTTGGAACACTTTCTAATAGGTCTGCATGAACAGTGCATCGAATTATTTCAACAAAAATCATGAAAATAAACCTTAAAAAAATGACTTCTTGTCTGACAGACTGTAACCCTGCATTGTGGTCATTTTGATACATAATCTGATATATGTTTGCTATGTCTATTGCAAGACCATCCGATGATTTAAATAAACCAATATGTGCAAGAAACTTGTAGAAATAAAGCAAAGGACTCAGTTGTTGAGTACCTTCCCAAAACAAAGAAAAAGCAGTCTCAAAAAAACTTATACCATGCATTAGCAATCTCGAATTTTGATACCATTTCAATTCAAGCGGGTGCTTTGATTTGCAAAGAATGTATGACCAAAAGTCTAGTCCCAAAAATTTGCGTAACCCTTTCAAAATTGACTGCGACCAAGTAAAAAAAAATAGTCAATGTTTCAAAGCGAAATCCTATCTTTTTAGTAATAAGCAAATGGATCCTTTTTTGAAGAATTTCACTTGAAGCACTTTCTGATGAGTGCATGATGAACAAAGCATACAACCCGCCAAACCAATCTCTATCAACATAACATACATGAAAAAAGAGACAAACAATAGGTTATAGCATCTTAATTACTAAATGAGCTCCTTACCTCTTCAAAATCTTCTCACTTACTTTAATGTCTTCCAATGAATTGAACATTTGAAACCCTCTGCCCTTGGTCTTAATCTTCCCATTCATATTGAGAATAGCACGGGTATGATGGTCTCATCCAAAGATGGGAATCATAATCCATTTGCATTTTGCCCATGCTATTCCCTGAAGGCCCTGCTTGACAATGGTAGCACATCTATCACCACTTTCGCCCATACCAACACCTGAATCTTTCTTTCACACATGAGTCCTAAATTCAATGTAGCTCTCTGGAGGAAAGAACCAGACGAGATCTCTTTTATCTTTTTGCAGATACATCTATAAGTACCTATGACAATGCATAAACAAAAATGTTAAACAGATTATAACTAGAGAAATTACAAAACTAATTATCTATCTTACCTGTAATATAAGCCGACGTGACGGTTGCTGCACTTTGGATTGCCCATGTCCTCAACATTACACAGATTAAGAGCAAAACCTGGTAAAGGTAGAGAGCCTTCAAAAACTGGAAGTTTATTCAACATCCTCATTCTCTTCATTTCCTGCACTTGAGAAGTTCGTTCCACAACAAGCTTTTCTTTTGCCAATGGTTTGGCCTTCTGGTCATTATGTATATTTTGTACTATGTTTTCTACTCATTGATCTATTTCCCGTTCCATTTCTAAGTTATTCAGTTGTGTGTTACCATCCTGGGGTTGTATACCTGAAATAAATTTAAAATAAGCATCATAAATTTAAATCACAAGAATAATTTGATGTTCTTACTTGATGAAGGTACACCTTCAAAATTCTTTGCATTGAAGCCAGATTATTGTGACAAGTTTACTTACACAGTTGGTGGCCACACCGCTGTCAAACGACCTTTAAAATGATTCATGCTTTAGGCAGTAGATGGCTTCACCGCCTGAAGAAAAGACTTGACAAGAATCCTGGCATTAACGACTACTGCCATTCGGGAAGTATATCCAGAATTCATGTGCTTCAACGTGTTTCCTGGATGGAAGGCTTCTTCAAGGAGTCTTGCGAGAAACTGCCTAACAACCCTATGTACTACTTGAGTGACAACTTCACGAAACGCGAGGTCTACAATAATTATATAGATTTGTGTATTGAGGTTGGAGAACGCCCATGAATGACCAACGACATGCAGGTGTATAAAATCTTCTTCGGGAGCATCCTTAGGCACATTGACAAAGTGAGGTAGGGTGGTCTTCTTCTGGTCCATTCCATCAATAATAACCGATATGTCTGAGTGGTTGTTCTAGAGCCTTCTTCCTGTGTTTTGTCAATTTTCTCCTTTTCAGAGATTGTTGTTCTCTGTGCTTGTTCAGTTTCTCTTTTAATGCATCTGAAATGGAAACATGTTTAGGAAAACGACTTACCATTTAGAACTAAGAAAGAGTACGTTGTGGAAGCTTACTTTTAGTGTGAAGTGTCCTTGCATTCTATCTCTAAGCTTTTAATTGAGAGCATGTAGCACAAACAGACATCCGGTGCTTTCTAGGAATAGACACACGGGAAAATTCCTTTTTCCAGAGCACAGTGAAGTAAGAGTATGGAAAACTCTCTTGCAAGGCATTCTTGAACTATCCAAACATTCATGCTGATCCAAATCTCACTATCACAATATTGAATAAGATACTTTCCAGTCTCGAGCATATACCACCAGTTCTATACCTTCAGCTAGACAACACGACGAGAAAGAATAAGAATCAGGCCTTGTTTGCTTACTATGCCATGCTAGTTGAGAAACAAATCTTCAAGAAGGTGAAGATTGATTTCTTGCTTTTTGGTCATACACACGATCAAATTGATCAGATGTTCAGTAGGTTCTCTAAACGTCTTGCTCGAAAAAAGCCTCTCAGCTTGCCAGCAATGATTGAGGTTATCCAAGACTCCTACAATCCTTCAAGGAATGGATTTTTCGGAGAGATCAATTGGGTCATTGTGCAATTGAGCCCTTATGAAACATTACATTTCAGCATCAGATCAAATTCTCACTTGCAGATCATATAAGAAAAGCAATATGCCACATCCTTGTAGTGGCAGCCAGCACCTGATATTCAATTCATTCGCACCATCCCCAAGACTACTTCCATGCTCTCTGCAGAGCAAATGCCTCTAAAGAGCTTGAAAGAAATCGCAAAGAGTAAAAGGGAGGGAAGAGCATTTGACTCAAACAAATCATTGGATTACATTGAGACCAGTATTCAGTCATGCTCTAATCACCTTGGGGACGCAGATGCTTCATGGTGGCCTCAGTTTTTTTCTCAGCAACATGACATGTTACAAGCCATGTCACAAGGTCGAAAACCTGTTGCATTCAACTGGCCATCTAGGCAAACTCTGCCTATGCAAGTTGAGAATCAAGAAGAATATGTACAGCTAATGCATAGCTCAGATGAAGATGACAGAGTCATGTATAAGGGCCCCAGACGCATGGCACAACAAGTTGCTCGGGTTTCTGGTTCAGTCTCAGAGGTTCAAAAAGGAATGCTTGTTGCTGTCCCAGCTGATGATGATGAAACTGGGAAGCAATTCTGGCTGGCTAGAGTATTGGAGATAACAAGAGAGGATGGAATTCCCACTCAATTGTAAGTGCACTGGGTGAAAACAAGTGTTGCCAATGCTTTCAGTGGGAGTTATAGTTTGGAGATGGGAAAAACAGGAGTGGAAAGGAGAGCAAAGTCAAAAGCAAACACTAGTATCATAGATCTAGCTGAAGTAAAGGTTCTTGCATATGACTTTGTTCTGACTGCTGCTAATAAGTTACGTGCGGTCACTCAAACTTTAATAAGGTCGGCATGTGGATTAGATAAAGAACCTAAAAAGGTTGCAAAAAGGGACGATGATGAAGACTCACTAGTAGACAGTGAGGAAGAAGAGTGAGGGTGAGGATGAAGACTCCACTGATCAAGGACTAAACGAACTTGAGGATGACATGCATCCGGATAGTGCTGCAAAATGTAAGTTCGTCCGTTGACTCAAACATGTAAACAAGAGAAAGTGCCGGTGATGAGGCTTTGTCAAAATGTGCTATATTTTTGACAATTTTGTTCATAATTTTATAAAATTTTCATAAGCTCTGAATACATCACTTCCTTATCACTCTACTACCCTTGCTATTTTTTCCATTGCCTATTTTTTGCTACTCTTCATATACGTAACTATTTTTTGTTCCAATTTAGGAGGCTGAAAATAGCTATTAAATATTTTTGCATAGAAGCTATGTTCAAACAACCCCTCAAAAGGGTTGTAATTCTAATTACCTAAATTGTCACACTTGTCATAAACAAACCTTCAAATGGACTTTTTTAGAATTTAAGGGAATCTTTTAAAGATTCCTTTCCTCGGTGCATTTGGAGCAAATAAGTCGTTTCAATTTAAACTTTTTTTATCCTTTGCTTTTTAGAAAATAACATTTTGCTCTTTGTTGTGGTCATCAATAAATGTTATAAAAGTACCTCTTGTCAGCTCGAAGGCTTGCTACATATATTGGACTGCATAAATCTGATGCACAAGTTTAAAATCTTCTTAGGCCGCTTTTGAACGCTTTAGGAAAAAGGAAGCCCCACCTGCTTTCCAAGCATACAACCAGCACATAGAAAATTCTCTGGTTTGTTTCCTGCAACAATTAGATTATGCTTAACCATATAATCCACATTATTGATATGAGTGTGGCCAAGTATTTCATGCCACAACTTCATCGAATCACTGCTGACCATGTATATTCTTGCTATGCTAGAATTGAAACCAAACAAGTTTCCAACTATTTTTCCCAAAACTTTATTTTATTATCTAGAAAGAATTTACAATCAAGGTTATCAAACAAAAGCTTGTAGCCTAGGTCCACAAGTTAGGCAACGAAATTAAATTTTTACAAGTCCAGTACACATATAAGACATTTTAAGATCAACTTTTTGCCTTCCAAATCAAAGATCTCTAAGACACCAATATTTTCTACACCACGCAAACCGCCATCATCGAAGCTGGATATGTCCCGGCTCGTTCTCAGACATTTCTTGAGCAATTTGGTGAAGATGTTATAGATCTTTCAAAATATCTTTCCACTATCTATGATGAGAAAATCATCAACAAATCTGTCAGGAATATCTTTTTCTCAATTGAGCAAACAACAGCACTACATACCTCAACATCGTCATCTTGCTCTTCCTCTACAGTTTCCTGAGCAATGCTCACAACCGGATTCTTCCTTGCATGTGCCGTCCCATAACCCGTTGGGTTCCCGTGGACGTAAAAATTCATCTTATCTTATCTTATCTTCCTCCTCTTCCACGAAATGGGGACCTTCCACCACGCTGACTTGATCTTCCTCTTCCTGGTCTACTAGGATTAGAACATGTTGCAACCACATGCCCTTTCCTCCGCAAAATTGTAGCATTCAATTTCCTTAAGATTAGGGCAATCCACCTTCAAATGACCATACAAATCACAATTGAAGCAAGGACCAAATTCACCTTTCTCTCCCCCTGGAACTACTTCCACCTCGAGACTTGTACCTGCTAGAATACAAGATCTCTTGCTTTTCTTCCTCTTTCTGAGAAAAAGTTTTCTGCTCAAAATGAATTCTTATCATTTCTTCTGCCTTTTCTCTTGTTGCAGCAATGTTTCTTATCAGAGTTGCTAAATTCTCAAACTCATCTTCCACAGCTCTTGAGATTGTCAAGACTTGGAATTCATCTGTAAGAACAGTTCCAGCACCTTCCATATCTGCTACTAGACTATCAACGGTTTGAAAAAACTCCGTTACTTTATCTTTATCATGCAGTTTCATTTCTCTCAGCTCTTTATCCAAAACGTTTAATTGTGAAGAAGTCTTAGCTTGAACAGCAAATAAGACACAATTCTTTCGGGCTCTTACCTCTGATCTTTAATAGAATTGAAGGACCAACCCTGCTTGTAATGATAGCTTGAGATTGCAGAACCTTAGTTTCATCAGGTACGGCATTAGTTCCTCCACTTCATGTTGCTCCTGACCTTTCTCCATCACCAGTTATTACACTTCCAGAACTAGAAGAACCAGAGCTAGAAGCGGTATCTGCAATTAGATTCCACAATCCTTCAGTCTTGAGAATGTACTCAATCTTCTCCTTCCAAACCTGAAAACCACTAATAAGAAGAAAGAAGCTCGATACCGGTGTTGTGAATTTACACCAATTGTAGCTTGATATGGGTAGCAATTAGTTAAATGAAGGAATTTGCGGCTAGCAACTAGTTATATGAAGGAATCAGCCACAAGCATCATGTTTTCTCAACCTTTATTTTAAAGATCGGGTTAACAACACAAGTCGACCACTTTTAGATCTGCATACAAGACGGCTGCCCTCAATTCAATCTGACCATAATTTTATCCATCGGGCTGTTTTGGAAAGTCACATATGTGGCCTATGAAATATAAATATTTACATCACAACAATGCATTATTGATATGAATACCATCATGGCTATAGTGGCAAGCAACAAGCAATGGATGCAATTGAGCCGATCTGATCTTGGGATTATGCTTCCCTTTTTCTTTCCAACCAAAGCCATGATTTTTGGGAAGCAAAATGACGATTTTATGTTTCTTCAAACCAAAACCATGGTTTTTTTTTTCCCTAGAGCTTGCCTAAGCGAGGCATACAATTTCGTGCAATTCCAAGTTGTCTCACGTGGACACCCACATCACCCAACTTTCCATGCCCACGTCAACAAAATTCCTCTTCTTGAGCCACGGCCTCCCGGCCTCGGACGTAAGTAACCACCGCTATTGAACCATCCGGATCCTTGGCCATGTTTAGTGGAAATAGAAATCCGATTTGCAGAGATGTATTGATGCTCAAATGGCTCCCTTTTTTCTCTGTTTCTAAGACTGGCTACCATGCAATAAAATTGTTGGTTCATGCAAGGCTTGATTACAATTTCACCTAACCGTTTTTTACGCTATACCATTTTTTCCAAAATGTAAGCCATTCATTTTGAGAAAATTTTGGGCTGACCCATCGGAAAATGCATGGTTAATTATTTACCTTATTAAAGTACGGTTTCAACTTATAGGTTGATAAGGAATACTGGGGAAGGTATCGAGGCAAGAATTGCCTTGAAGCTTGAGACCATTACCCTAGATGACTATCTTATACCTTTTGATGCCTTTGGTAAAAGCTGAAAAAGCTTTTTTTTAAAAAGCATGAAGACAATTGTCTCTTCTTTTATGGCTTAGAGTCTTGAATAATCCATCTTTTGATTACCTATACAACAATGGAGGAACTAATTTGGTTGGTAGCTTGGACAATGTTCCAACCGAATGCCCAAACGAGCATGGGATGGATACTTAGCTCAAGTGGCATCTAAACTTGATATCAATCCTCCTTTATCGCTTTTCTAAAATGATTCAAATCTAGAGACAATAAATTGATATGATACTTTGTGTGCATTTATATAGGAAGAAAAAGTGCACAATGATCAATATCGGATCAAGGTTACAAACGCCTTTAGCGATGGGGCAAAAGCCCCATTGGGCACCGCCGGTAGGTGTAGCTTGAAAACCCAACGGATAGTTGGTGCGTGGAAAACCTGCCCTAAGTCATGTAGGTTGGAGGGGGACTTATGTCTAGACATGGAAGATGGTTAGGCTCCGCAGGCCCTAGGCTTGTGGGGTGGGAAGCTATACCCTAAAAAAACCTCAAAATGGCCGTTTTTACAATCTTGAGATTGAGGAGGGATAGAACGGATTTTCAAGGAGGATTGATAAGAACAAGTTTTAGATTAGTCCACCCATGTTTAGGAGAAGCATTCAAAATTGCAATCATATGCAATTGTGATCCTTCAATGCAATTGAGTACTTGGCACTTTGAGGAGATATGTTGAGCTTGCGTCACCAAGTTGCTATATAGTTAGAATTAATGAAGGCAAAACAATGTTAGTAATGATTGTCATACACACAAAGGCATAATCAAGGTCGTCATTTTGAAGAGATAGCCATCAGAGCATATACGACATTTAGATGGAAGCACGTTGATTAGCGCGGAAGGAGAGGCTAATATTGTCTTAATGGCCAAAGAGGATGTTATCCTTGTTAATGGCCAAAGAGGATGTTATCCTTGTTAATTTGGGATTTTCCAGTTTGGTGTAAAATATTTTTGGAATTTTTCTGAATTTGATTCCCTAAGATTTTGAGAGTTTTAGCTGCCGAAAAATTTTTGATATTGCGAAAATTATAGGATTTCTCCCTTATGCTTATGGCTTCTTTGATTTCACCCTTAATCCAGTTGAGGTTTCTTTGATACCCCCATAATCCGATCGACATGGCATCAATGTTGTTAAAAAACCCGTTTTTTATTTTTAAAGTACTTCTATAAAAATCCTCGCGTTTTTTAAAGGATTTTTATGATTTGGTATGGCCAAAAATAAAAAAAACAAAAAATTGCACATTCTTTGGCACTGCTTTATTGGACATATTTGCTACTGTTGAAATGCATATTTTTGCGACAAATTATAAGACATAGCATGGAAACACGTAAATCAGAAGCTTACGCTGCTATTAGAAACTATTAAGTTCAAGTAATCATAGCTGTTTTACCATGCAACTCTTAAGAAAGTTCAAAAAAAAAATTATTATAAAGGTTAAGAGGTATAAGAATTTTATATACAAGGATAAATAAGTTCAATAATATCATATATTCGGATAAAACAAAATCATAGTCTAAGGATTTTTAAAGATTTTTAAAGATTTTTAAGGATTTTAAAGATTTTAAAGATTTTTAACGTATTTTATATGAAATACGTTTTTAAAGATTTTTTTCAAAAATTTTAAAAATCTTCAAAAAATCTTAAAAAACGTTTTTTAAACGTACGGATTTTGACGTACTTAACAACATTGCATGGCATACCGCATGATGCTAGATACGACTCGCATCCATTTCTTTGGCATCTAGAAATTCTCTGCGACAAGGAGGATTCTATTTTGCCCCAGGTTTGATTCTTAGCTTCCTTACAATGGGCCCAATGGATTCTGTGATGCCCCCCTAGCTTATACGATGCTCCCATCGTATAAGCCATCGAATCCTCCCTATCAATCCCAGTTTGATAAGAGGCCACTCCCTGGCATCATCTGGCTGGTGGTGCACCGAGAGATGATCTCGAGGAGGGCGTGTCTTCCAGCGTCTCCCAGAGGTCGATCTTCTGCTACTGAAATCGTCGTCGACACAAGCATCAAATATGATAATCAATATACATGCTCACCCCAGGGGTGAGGCACCATCATCAACATAGCATCGTCATCATACTACAACATCATCTTAGCATCAACTAGAAGGTCCTAAACCCGGCATAGACTCAATGTAGGGTGAGGGTCGAGGCCACAAGATAACGATGAAGCGGAAACATAACAATGGAATTGGCTAGCAATAGAATATTGGCAAGGTTGATCCCTCCATCTGCCCCATTGCATACTTTGCGGATAGGGCTGCTAAGTCTTGGAGCTTATTTGTAGCCAGTAGGTGGCATAGCCAAGGGAGGGGTACTCTTGGGTTGCATCTCCCCTATCCTAATGAGGCGGAGGAATATCTCCCCCCCTCTGAAGATGGCATTCCTCAATAGCCTCAACTTTAGAATTCAGCTCGAAGTTGTCGATCTTGAGGGTCTTTAATCCATTCTTATCCACCTTTTTTATGGTGCTGGCCAATAGATCATGCCACATTTCTTCCTGTGATTTCCAGTTTTTGAATAGCTTCTTGTCCTACGGAAAATCACTTTCTAAAGCCTCTCTATCTTAATTTTTTTCGGATATCTGCTCTCCTCTATTCTGCGAGAGGTGGTAGAAGTCAACTTGAGTAAATGCACTTTCTTTTCTTACATAGTCTTCTTCTTTCAATAGAATCCGTCTTCTTTTTTAGGTTTTCATAGCAGCAAAGCTTCCTAAAGTAGCATTGTTGTTGTTGCTATAACTATTACCTTCTTGTTTAGCGCAAGTTGTCACTTTCGAAAGTCTTGAAAGCATCGGCAACAAATGATGCCTAGTTGATAGGATATTCTTGAGTTTGCGGCTGCTGGGGGGAGTTCAAGCTGAGCTCTTTGTAACAAAGGGAAGAAGCCCAAAAGAAATTAAGCCAAAGATGTTCTCCGGAAGGGTGTTGACCACTTCACCGATTTGAATTGTGTAGCATCTCTTCCTTTTGATCTATTCGGTATGGGAGGGGTGGGAATAACAAGGGGATCATATCGTGCAAGATCTATAGCTTGCACAATTACTAAAACTAATGTCGCTCTGGTGCCTCCCCTCAAAGAGCATCGTGCTCCATGGTAGTCTTGTCGATGGTCCTCCCTAGTGCAATGTTGTTGAAGATCTATATTCTCCTCTTTTGTCGTCTACTTTCATTACTCTGGGTAGACTTCGTCGCTATGTTGAGTTCTCCGATGTCTCTTGTTGATTAGGATACAACCTGCTTTGGGACAAAGGGAAGCTCAGCCGACCCTACATGAAGCCCATGTTTGTCGAATAGCCTTGACCGGCTTATATTCCAAGCCTTGTCGTGGGAGTGGTGGGGTGAACCTTGTATCGCCTCTCTCTCTAGCCCACATCGGCACTTAACAAAGAAATTATGGCACACAACTCTGGGGCAAAGGAGCTCAACCAGCCATGAAGCCCATGTTCATAGAACAATGCCGATAACTTACATTCCAAGCCTCCGCGGGGTGGTGGGGTGAACTTCATATCGCATACTCTCAGGAGCCCACGGCAGCATTGGAGGACCTCTTACCATGGAGTCAAGAGTTGACTTAGCATCCTTGCCAAGAGGTTTCGCCCGGTGTCATAGAGCACAAGAATATAATATAGAAACAGATGACATGAACATGCGAACAACCCGACCCCACGAACACGGAGGCGACCTCGAAGGATCCAAGAGAAATCAAAATGTCAAGACAACAATGGTGCGGTGCTCATACACTTTGCGAGGTTGCCCCTACCACCCTAACCGTAATGAAATAGCTAACTTAATGATTAAGATTATATGTAATGTTTACGCACTTCATTGAACAAATAGAAGGAAGGAAGCATATTTTAACGTAATATTAACATGTATAGCTTACTATCCAAAGCTCATTCTGCGCATAATGAATGCAAAATTCGTTCATTACCAAATTCATAGCTTAGGTATATCATTAGACTAAGAGTACTCCCTGCCATTCATGTCCAGAAGCCCCCATAAGCTCCTGATGACTATCTTGGCCGAATTAAACTCAATCTCATATCCCACATACCTTAAATTTTCCATCTCAATATCCCATAGTTATGCATAATACATTAGCATAGCTTTTAATATTCTTATGATTAAAATCTACCTCCTTATCTTGATGGATTTATTGGTGCATCCAAAGTGAGTTCTCAAAATCAGGCATGCTTTTAGATTAAAACTTCGTGGGGTTTTCATGACATAGCGCTTCTGATAACAACGCTTACACCACATATCAAATTGATCCCTAGATCTAGACCCCATCTCCAGGAACCAAAATAATAATAACCCATTAGTCTTAGAATTATTAAGCTCATATGTTACAATTTCCTAGTTGCGAAGTTCACAATGCAAGTTCTTATATATATTCATGTCTTGTGTTTCACCCAAATCTCTTGTAGCTGTGCCTGAACTTACTCAATGAATAGTGCATTACGGGATCCATGCCACAGTGCCTCCATATTTTCCCCCATTGGGCACCTTGTATATTTATTTATATTAAGTAACAACTTGTTAACAAGAGGCAAACATGACACAAGAACATTAACAAACTAGACAAGAAAAAAACAACAAATGATAACAAGGACGAAACTCTTAATCAATTTTAGCTTTTCGGAACTGCCCCGGATAAATCGTCAGTTTTGGAGTCCAAATAGGCACTCTCGAAGCAATTTTGACCTGTTTTCCTTTGAATCTAAGCTCAACCTGGTAGCTTCAAGAATCTCGCATAAGGCCTCGATTCCATTTGTTGAAACAGCGGATCTTAAGCCTTTAGGGCTGATTCTATCGCCATAGCCCTTGCAATCATCCACTTACAATTGGCATACCTTATCCTAGATCTAGGCGGCAACTCTAAAGGAATAATCTAGCAATTTACCCACTGAAAATCCATGTTCTCATCACTTCATAAGCTTTTAACACAAAGCATGTGCAAAAATAATCTTGGATCGGCATATGTAATCTCTAGAATCAAGCATCACGTAACTTTATTAATCTGATCATGGCCGGTTCATATGTCTCTAATTAAATATATTCAATGGAACACCCCCACGAGAATTTCTTCATGCCGCGGACCTCACGGACCTCTTGGAATTGCATCGCCTCAAAATATCGGTTTCTTGCTCCAATAATCAAATTGTAGAAGAAGATACATAGTCGCGATCAATTCTGATCCGGCATCAATTTTTTCTATTCTAACTCTTTCATACGCATGAATTTCAAGTCTAATCAAACCCAATCTAAAAGCTTACTCTCGATTAAAGAAGAATCACCTACAAAGGATCTTTGGTTCTTGAGAGATATAAAAGGATCTCATTTTAGCCAAGATATATAGTGCTCAAATTTAGGTCCTGGCTGCATGCATGCCTAGCATGTGTATATATGCGATATATAAATATGTATCTTGGCCCATCAAATTCGCCGGGTTTGTTATTTTCTTTGCTTTGTTTTCTTGATATAGTCCCGACCATTTCAATTGTGTTTTGCGGAAGATTTCTCTAAGCCTTGCTACAATTTTTTTTTTCTCTCTCTCTCTCTCTTAAAATGTTCAAGCTTTACATGATGGAATCCCAAGGTATTTCATACATGGAATCAACCAATTATTATTAGAGTAGCAATTGCCACTAAAGGCAAGGTTCTATCTATTTTATTGTGAAAACCTGGACTTGGAGCTAGCTCTTTAATTTAGTGGGGCATATGGCTTGACAAAAACAAAACTAAGGTAGCTACTTACGGCTTTTGGCTTAGGTGATACATGGTGGGACATGCCTCTAGTTTGTTTGCATTGAAAGAGCAATTGATGCATGATAAATATTATATGTTTTTAGCCAAAGGATTTTGGACAAGCCCGATTATATGATTTTAAGTGTAGGGTTTTGAAACCCTAAAGCATGCTATGGCCGACATATGTCGATGGCAAGAAAGGTTTTTTCGAGAGATGCAATGACATCATGACTATCTTGCCTTCGACTTTTCATCTATTCTCGGTAATACATGAAGATTACATTTGTTTTCACCTACAAATGGATCAAATCGTTGAGCAAGCTTCAAAAACATGTGGAGTACCATGCTTAATTTCTAGGCTGGCGAATAAAAGGATTGACAATTCTCCATCGATTATTTGTTGTCTTTGCACAATAAAATGAGATCTCTCAATGATTGTTTGTTGTGGTGCACAATCGGACTTGATCTCGGGCTATTGAAATTGTTGTGGTGCCCAAGAGGGATGGACAAATGTTAATTGGAAAAGAGCACCGCATAATAAGGCTAGTCAACATGTGACTCATGTCATGGCGATTCGATAATTTGCATGGAAGGGTGGAGGCGGAGGGGCTCTCCCTTGCGATTCTAGAACAAAATAATGGGGGGTAGAAGCGAGAGAGGCTCTCCCTCACCAAGTCTTGAACAAAACAATGGAAGGGTGGAGCAGAGAGGAGGCTCCCCTTGCCAATTTCTAGGGCGAGGTGGGCTGATCTCCCTTGAGAACCATGTGAGATGGACATGGTTGAGGCTGGCTCTATTGGTATGGAGGTGGAACATAATATTTTGGCCATATGGACCTATTGTCTTGGAATGTGAGGGGTGGCTTCTTCCCAAGTAAAAGCGGGTTGTCTCTTTACTGTCTAAGTTTTTCTCACGACCTTTTGTTGCCTCCAAAGGCATAAATGCCTTGTGTGATGTACATAAAGTAGCTAATGTATTTGGGCCGGGACTATAATGTATTGGTGTCTGCTGCTGATGCATCTAAGGCTGGTGTGCTTCTTGCATGGAAGTCATCATGGATGTCACTTTTACTCAAACGGATAGGTTGGATGGTGGATAATAATCAAATGGAAAGATAAGGGCCAAGAATGGGGTTTGATAAATGTATATGCTCATAATAGACCTCGTCGGCGTGGGTGCTTTGTGGGCAACTCGAGGAGTAAAGTTCTCCGGCTTAGGCGCGAGAATATTGCATGGTTGCTTTCGTTGGCGACTTCAATATGGTCGAGTTAGAAAGAGATAAAAGTGGTGTGACTCTACGAAGTGGTGCAAGGATTGGCGAGAACAATGGCTCGCCTTTTACATGATGGTCGACTTATAGAGATTGATGGTGATCAGTCCTTTACATGGTGTAATGGTTGGGCGGTGGTAGCGAGCTTATGCAAGGCATGATAGAGGATACTTTAATACTTGTCGGTTGCTTTCGGCTAAGCGAATTTTAAAACCTCAAATCTTGGATAGCTCGTGTTTGATCATAATCCACAACTTCTAACTAATGATGTGGCTAATTGTCATCGACTTACCAGGACCTACTTTAAGCAATTGCAAGTACTTGGAGGATGATGAGTTCAAACTTGGTTGTAAGTGGGGGTTGGTCTCGGGCCTTTTCACCTCGTAGGGGGCATGTGCAGGGGTTGTCGCTTGGCGTTGTGCGGTGAAGTCATTGCAAAAGAATATGGGAGAGTCGGGCTGGCGAGGCTAGAGGACTATTATTTGCATTGTATCGAGGAATTAGAAGTACTCGGCGCTCGTGGCCATACTAGTGGAGTCGAGAGAAAAGGAGTTATTATCTCGGATCAAGGCTATGGAAGCTGTAAAAATTCTTGAAGCCAAAGTGAAGCGGGGGGTTCGATGGTTCAAGGCCCGGAGATAGATGTACCCGGTTCTTTTTGCGGCTGCAAGAAGGAAACTTCGCCACTTCTATCCATTCTTTGGTGTTGCCGGATAAGCTCTTATCTCCGGTCGGTGAATCTTAAAGCGATATCTTCATCATCACTTCTCTTCATTCTTTGCATGACACCCATTGCCCTTCAGGCGGACATGCAATTGGCGTGTTGATTAAGTTGCGTCGCATTGTTTTAAGCGGAGGGTTGCTTCTTGAGTCAAATATCGTGAAGGAGGACTTAAAAGCGGTTGTGGCTCTCTTGAAAAGGACAAATGCCCGGTCTTGATGGCTTTCCTATTGAATTCCTTGAAGTCTTTGGGACTGGTTGGAGGATGACATATATGATGCCTTTTGTGAGTTTGAGAGATTTAGGAGCCTTGATAAGATTTTGAATCTGGTTGTATCTCTCTCATTCCAAAAGAGCAAGGAACCCAAGACTATTTTTTTTTTGGCGACCTATTACATTGCTTTCCTCTCGTATACAAGATCTTTGCTAAGACATTGGCGGAAAGAGTCAGAGACATCTTGGTGGCGCTATCTAAATCAACACAATCGGCTTTCTCCCTTGTCGTTGTATTCTCAACAACATGGCGGCTGCATATGAAGGAATATATTGGGCCCGATTCTGAGGGTCATAGGCGGTGTATCTTAAGCTTGATTTTCTTTGAAGCTTACGATAGTGTTGATTGGGATTTCTTGGAGAAGTGTCTTCTTGCACTTGGGGTTGGGGAGTCATTCACAAGGAATGTCATGAAGCTCCATACATCAGCGGATCTCTTGTCCTTTTCGAGGCGAGCCATCCGGATATTTTTGTAGTGGGTAGAGGAATTCGGTAAGGTTGTCCCTTAGCACCCTTGCTTTTCACAATTGTGGCGAAGTATTATCCGGCTCTTCTCAGGTGGCTATCCAAGGTGGCGTTATTCAAGGCCTCCCAATGGGCGATGGTTCTCAAGAGGTGTGTAACCAATATCTGCGGATGACACTTTTTTGTTCCTAATTGCGAAATTTGAGAATCTTTGTAATGCTAAGCTATTATTAGACACATTCTCCTTAGCATCGGGAGTTCTTGTAGGGTGGCAAAAATGTACAGACTTTGTGGGCGTTGAGCAGGTCCCATCCCTCCACATTTTTGGACTTTCCATGGAAGATTCTTACATGGCAATACCACAAAGTTGCTTGGTATCCCGGTTGGAATTCACGTGTGGGTTGCAAAAGCACTTGTTTTGGTGGAATATAGCTAAATTGTCCATGCGGTAGAATCATTGTGGCTAAATGTGTTCTTAGTAATACTCATGTCTACATGGCGTCGCTCTATTAGCTCAGCGATGTAAGATGGAGGAAATTGCATGTCGTCGGAAATTTTATTTGGGGTGGAAATGAGTTAGGAGGCGGTGGTCAAGGTTAAATTGGGCGAAATGCATTAGACCCTACTTAGCGGTTTGGTGGTCTTAGGTATGTTAGATTTTCACCTCGGAGCAAGGTGATGATATCAAAGTTCATTTGGAGGATTTTCATTGGTAAGGATGATTCTCACAGTGCGAGGTTATTAGTGCGATCGATTCAGCATTGTCTCCCATTTCATAAGGCCACCATTAAGCCCCTCCTTCCTTAGGCTTTGTTTTATCATATGCATCCAGTATCCTAATGTGTCTCCCTTTCTAAAGGGTTGCTTCTGCTTGGGACCTTTGTCGGTCTCTTTTTTCCATATTAATCCTGAGGCATGTCTTGGGTTGTCAAACTCCATCTTTGGTGGATTCCTTTGCGGGACACTCCGGAGAATGTGCCTCTAAGTGTGGTTATTCATCCAAAGACACAACGGCGATGGGTAGCGGTTGGTATCAACACTATTGCGACTTGATGTAGTCGGTCATCTCATGTCATGGGAAGCATTTAGAACAAAGTTCTTGTTATGCGAGATGGGACGAGTGTCACGGAATCATATTCTTTGCATTGTTGCCACGGGATTACGGTCCCTGATTGAGGTAGTCATATGGGGTTGCCATCGGGATATCCGGCCCGAGGCGGTTTGTGTCTTACGTGTATAAGTTGCTTTTGCATTACGAAATCCTGCCTCCATCTAATAGGTGGCATCTTGGTCCCTCGACCACAATGGAAAAGTGTTTGGATGTGGGTATGGGATAAAATTTTGCTTCATCCCAAAGTAGTAGTTCCGTGGTGGCAAGTGATCCATAGATGTCTCGAGTCAACGGGTTAGTCCATAAAATGGATAATCGTTTGAGCTCTCATCCTTTATGCCAGCAAAGGGTTGAGAGTATTGAGCATTGTTTTTTCTTGTGTGAGCAGCCGGCGGGCATGGTCTTGGTTGTTGACCCTATTTGCGCGTCTCGATCTAGCCCGGCAAATTTTGCTTGCTATCTATCGATGCTTGGCCCGGACTTCGGAGCTTGAGCTTTTCATCTAGCATGTGGCTGGCTTTTGTGGTCAATCTGGAAGAGAAGGAGGTTGTTTATCTTTAAGGCGTGAATCTTTAGCGGATGAGATTGTTCTTCTTGATGAGCAAAAAATAAAATTGTTATGGCTTACAATTGTTCTTCTCTTGATCAAGAGAAGAAATACTGTCAGCATACTTACCTTGATTCATTCTTTTGCATAGGCGGTGGTTGTGCTTTCGTTGGATCGGTTTGTCCCACAGGGGTTATAATCCTATCTTTGCATTTTATGTTGCTCTGGTTTTAGTTGGTGAATAAAGCTTGTAGTCCTTCAAAAAAAAAAAAAAAAAAAAAAAAAAAAAAAAAAAAAAAAAAGCATCTTCAATTCGGGTTTTGACAAATTCTCTATCCTTTGTTTAGGTGGCTTGTTGATGACCATTTTATGATGATTGATTGTATTCCATGTTGATAAATAATATTTGATTTGATATATTTTGCTATTTTAAACACTATTTGATGTATTTAGTAAGCGCGAGAGAGCATTACACTATTGATATTATTACAAGCTTTTTTAGATCTAGGACTAACTTCGGGGCAAAAGGTTACAAGGTGTGAAAGGCTAAACTCAGAGACACCATTGTACCTTTTGGCCCTTGCATCTTTACCCTTATCAGGCTAATGATGTATTGGTTGGCTGCAGGTACCGGTTCTCTACTCTCCTTGTCGCTATTTTGTCCATCCATGTTTTTCTTACGCTAGAAGGATGATAAACACGAGAATGATGCAATGGATCTGCTGATCAATATCATAGCAGCATGTGGCAGAATACTGCAATGATGAAGACGGAATTATAGCTTGGAAGGGAAGTGACTAAGACATTTGTTTCTTTGATTTGTCAAACTTATTTGTTCTAAAATGAAGTTTAAAGAATATTAAAATTTTGCTTTATCACGGGCTTTATCTAGTAGCAGCACACAAATACGGCTTTGTATAAGCCTGAATATCTGATTGCTCTTCTTGTGGTTTTTTGTAAGTCTGAATATTTGGTAGCTCTTCTTAATAGTGCATGTAAACATGAACCACTCATATTGTGATTTGCATCATGTCTTGAATGCCTTTTATGGATAATAGCAGATCCTTATATACTGAAATATAAATCTAATTATTTTTATGGAAACGTATGACATGTCATGATTATAAGAGCCAGTTTTATATATGACATTAGAATGTGGGCTTATAATGAAGATTCCAAATTAATTGATGCATTAGATGAGTGTAGCAAAGCCGGTTTATATAAGAAATTTAAACTAGTTAAAATACCATTATGAAGGAAATAATATCAAGTTGGGTAACCAGATTAAGGTTTAGGGTATTGTGCACCTGTTGTAACCTAAGGTTGCAAATTGTACCAAGATATGGTCTTTGAAAAAGTCCATAGAATGGTAAAAAGTCTGTATTAAGCAGGTTTAAAAGGTTTTTTTGTTGTTTCTCAGTTCCTTAGTTATACTAGGGATCTTAATACTGGTTACAATTCCAAAACAGGTGTAAAGTCTAATATCATAAGATTATTGGTTTATATACAGGAAATTCTGAAGGCTGCAAAGGCAAGTGATGATTTTGACACCTGCAATAAGTGGATAAAGAAACTTGTACAGCTCAAATACAATGAGTTTTATTATGCTGAATCAACAGACAAAGGAACTTGTACAGCTTAAATACAGTGAGTTTTTATGCTCGTCTAATTGTGAAAATAATTTTTCCCCAGAATATATGCCATGCTTGGGTTTTTGGATATTACTTTTACTAAGCATGGGTCTTAAACAATAAAACGGATATTATATTTTCGCCATTGGGCTTGGTTCTTAAACAATAAAACGTATATTATATTTTTGTCATTGGGCTTGGTTCTTTGGAACTGTTGTCATATATTTTTACAATGCATTATTCTGTGAGTATCTTCATTCATGATAGAAATGGGTGGATGAGTCATCATGCCAATAAACATTATGGATTAGAAATATTGATATGAATATTGGTGAAACACCCCAACATCCATAACCAGAGAATTAAGGGCTGATATAGTTTGAAGAAGTTGAATGTAATTTAAAGAGGCTTAGCTTTGTGGTGAAGACTACATCATTAGCAGCCTGAGCTTTGTGGTGAGACTGCATCAAAGGAAAACTATTAAGACTACATCAAACCACGTGGAACAAGAAAAGGATATTGACTTCAACAATGAATATAGCAAATGATTTATCTGTAAAGCCACTTGATGGCTAGAAAATGCCTTTTGATTTTCAGTTTATTGATAAATATATTTGCATATGTATTTCAGTACACATTCAAGATAATAATATTTCAGGGCTGAGGCATGGCAAGCACATAAGGAAATCTCTAGACACATAAAGAGGTATGTTTCTTTTTGTGACAACTTGATTGTACGTAAGAAAGCAGGGCGTAAATATGATTATTGGGTGTGGCAAGACCTCTGTTGTAATGGCAGGGGTCTGCCCTCCCTTAAGTTACAGCATCACATTTAACACGGGTCTTACTCCGCCTAACGGTTGGAGGTAGGATTTTTTTTCTCTTAAAATGTTCAAGCTTTACATGATGGAATCCCAAGGTATTTCATACATGGAATCAACCAATTATTAGAGTAGCAATTGCCACTAAAAGGCAAGGTTCTATCTATTTTATTGTGAAAACCTGGACTTGGAGCTAGCTCTTTAATTTAGTGGGGCATATGGCTTGACAAAAAACAAAAACTAAGGTAGCTACTTACGGCTTTTAGCTTAGGTGATACGTGGTGGGACATGCCTTTAGTTTGTTTGCATTGAAAGAGCAATTGATGCATGATAAATATTATATGTTTTTTAGCCAAAGGATTTTGGACAAGCCAGTATATGATTTTAAGTGTAGGGTTTTGAAACCCTAAAGCATGCTAGTCTTTTCTTCATAATGTTTTAACAAAAAACTCCACATCTGCTTAGGACTTAAATTTCTCAACTTAAGTCTAATGGTAGGGCTTACCTTACAGGTAATTATGCCTTGAGCCTCCTTAACCTTTGAGTATAAGGACCTCCCAGTTCCTACATGACTGCCCCCAGCTGCTCCTTCAGCTGTAGCTGCTCCAAGACCTGCATGCTCTCTCATGTTAACAGAACCTTCAGAAAAGGACCTGGTAATGGTGTTCATGTTGACATTTATGCCTCCATCTGGATCAACAAGATCCCAGAGATCCTCAACTTCCAGAATATGCTTCACAGCATCCTTCCACACCTGGAATCCTGGTCCACCTTTGTAGACCTCCACTGTGCTTAAGAGACTAGCTCCAAATCTGCTGGACATATTTGAGATGTAAAAATAACACAAGGTTCAACGGGATTATCAGCTCTGATACCAATTGTTGAATTTGGCTACCAGGTAATGTCAATCACAATCTCTATAGATCAATTCACAATGCATTCATACAATATAAGCAATGCACTAATGGGAATGACCTTTGAATAAATCACACACAACTTAGATCATATAATAACCAATGATATTAATCATTTCAAACCATTAGGCACTGTAGCAATTTAGGCCTTTGTGGCTGGGGTATTGACCGAACCACAGCTATGTTGACCTGCAACAAACACAATCTTAGAGCATGACGTTCATACTTGATTCCTCCTTAAATTACAATACCGGCCAACTGATCTACAGATCGGCCATCTCTGAAACTTATAGGGCCTGTATCCGGCGGTTATGGCTATGGATAGGGCCGCTTTGCCGAGCTCCTATTTGAATGGAGCTTTCCCCCTAAAATAAGATCCACCTTTAACTTTATATTTAGTATCTGGTTCAACCATAACCATTGAACCTATTTACGACCTTTAACCCTCTATATATATACAACATTGGGTTTACCTAAGAATGAAAAGCTGTGTACAGATGTATGTATAAGTTTAGGTCGATCATGAGTAAGAACCTCAGAAGAATTATGTGATGACTTCATACTAGAATTCTAACATTCCTCCTTCAGCACATAATTCTGCAATCTTCAGATCAGTCTTGAATTGCTTGAACTTACTTTCTGGTAAAGCCTTTGTAAAATATCGCAATTTGCTTTCTTTGTGTTAACATATGCCATCTGTATGTACTTTTTCCCAGCCAAGTCCACGATGAAATGAACATTTAGCTCAACATGTTTGGTCCTTTTCGTGTTGCCGCGGGGTTTTCACAATAGCTATCTGACTTTGGGTACATCGATCATGATCGATGTTGGCTCTGCTTGTTTGCATCAAGTTAGATCCGGTAATCTTCTTAACCATGAAACTTCTTTTTTGCTACTAGGGGGCTGCTCCAACATTGTACTCGGCTTCAGTTGAAGACATTACAATAGCACTTTGCTTTTGCTCCTCAAGTGATAGCTCCTCCTCCCAAGAAGATTACATATCACGAATGGATTTTCTGCAAGATAAATCCCTCCCGATCTGCATCAGCATCAACGTAAGCAATTAACTCTAAATTCTTTGAGTCAAAAATTATTCCATGCCTCTTTGTACCTTTTAGGTACTTGAACACGCTTTCACGCATTCCGGTGGTCTTTGGTAGGATTATGGCACCTACGCTTTCGGTATGTTCACAATGTAAGCAATGTCTGGTCTCGTATTGTTTGCTAAATAAAGCAAGCATCCTATTAAGGATCTGTATGGCACATTTTAATATCCTTTTACGTAAGAGGTTTCTCATCGATCAATCTATGACACAGGCTAGCTGGTGTTTTTTTCTTTGGATGAGAATCCACAAGATTAAATCTTTTAAGCATATTTTCAATATGCTTGCATTGCTGAAGTTTTAAGATCCCTTTGCTCCTGTTTCTACTTACTTCAATCCCCAGAAATTTCTTTAGCTCACCTAGGTCAGTCATTTGAAACCTAGAGTTCAAGATCCTCTTGCAATGATTGAGAATATCTATGTGATTTGCTGCCATGATGCAGTCATCAACATAGAGTGCTATAGTACAGAATTTTTCCCCTTCTTTATACCTATAAAGGTTTCCATCATTTTGGAGTTTTTCAAAGCCTTGCTCTCTGAGAAAACTATCCATGCAAAAGTACCACTCCCTGGGGGACTGTTTTAAACCATATACAGCCCTATTTAATCTCCAAACTTTGCTTTGTCCTTCTATGAATCCTGGTGGCTGTTTCATAAAAACCTTTTCTTCTAACTTAGCATTCAAGAATGCAGTTTTGACGTCCATGTGGTGCAGTTCTAAATCCCATGCATTTGCTAGTGCCAAAAGAATTCTGACACTTGTCAGCTTAACAATAGGGGAGTAAGTTTCATCAAAATCACGCCCTTGTTTTTGAGTATACCCTTTTGCCACAAGTCTTGCTTTAAACTTTTGACTTCCATCTGCATTTTCCTTAATTTTAAATAACCATTTGCATCCTATCACATTTTGACCTGCTGGCTGATTTACAACTTCATAAGTTTGGGTTTTCTTGAATGATTCTAACTCATCATTCATGGCTTCCATCCATTTTGCTTTATCTTCACTTTCCATTGCTTCCTCATAAGTGGTTGGAATTAAAGCATCTTCTAGAATAGCCATTATCTGCTCATAATCTTCATTTTGTTTTTCAATTCTTCTGCTCCTTCCCATGCTATTTCTGCCATATTGATCAAGATCAACTGCTGCCTCTTCCAAAAGTTTTTCTGCTTGGGATTTCCTTTTGTAAGGCAGATCATGAATGCTTGGATCTGGATTGTTACTTACTTCTATATGTGTTTCACTTGAAGGATCAGATTTATCATCTGTTTTGGTCTCATGTTCATCATTGTTTTCTGCTGAGTCGAGATCAACCTGTGGCTGTTCCTTTTCAACTGTGACAGTACTATCTTTAGCTGCTGTTTTTCGAGCATATCTATCTTTATACAAGATATTTTCATCGAAATAAACATCCCTACTAATAATGACTTTCTTATTCTCTGGTACATAAATCCTGTATCCCTTTGTTTCCTCATCATATCCCACCAGGTAGCCAATGTCAGCCTTGTTATCTAATTTCCTTCCTAGCTCACTTGGGATGTGTGCATACACTAGACACCCATAAGTTTTGAACATTTCATAATTTATTTTTGCACTTCCTTTAGACCATAGCAAATCAGGAATATTACCTTTGATGCTCGAGGAAGGAAGTTTGTTTTGTACATATATGGCAGTCTTTAACGCTTCTTCCCAAAGGTAGTTTGGTAGACCACTTTTCTTGATCATGGATCTTACTGCATCCATAATGGTTCTGTTCTTCCTTTCTGCAACTCCGTTCTGGCGAGGGTTTGTATCACACAAGTTAAGCGTCTTCTAATGCCATTAGCAATGCAAAATAATTTGAATTTTGAAGAGGTATTCTCCTCCTCTATCGATCGAATGCATTTTAGCTTTTTGCGAATCCCTTTCCATTTCGGTAACATATTGTTTGAATGCATTGAGAGCACAGTGATTTTCTTTCTAGACAATAACATTTACATTTTCTAGAGTAGTCATCAATAAATGAGATAAAATACCTTTTGTTTGTCCTCCTTTGACATTTAGTGGTCCACATAGATGCAGTATGCACCAGCTCAAGCATATCTTTTGCCACGGATTTGGATTTCACAAATGGCAGCCTATTTATTTTCCCAAGCATGCACCCTTCACAAAGGAATTTATCTGTTTTCAGATCATTGCAACTTATCAACCCTTTCTTTGCTAAATGCTTTATGTTGTTGCAATGAGTATGGGCCAACTGTTGTGCCAAAGTTCAAATTCACGGATATTTATGGTGTTAACAACTTACAAACCCAGATTATCCATTTGGAAGAGATTGCCAACTCTCTTTGCATAAAATTTCAATTCATTGCCAAAATAGATGTTACAACCTTTTGATTCAAAATTAACTCCATATCCTAAGTCCACAAGTTGGTAGTTGAAACAAGATTTTTATTATGGTAGGAACACCGCGATTACATTCTCAATGTCAACAATGTTTCCATTTAGATCGATGGTGCAGCCGACCCCTCCCTTCAATTTCTTGGAATTCCCCATTTCCAACTTGAATCCTTTTGGAATTGGATGTAACCAGGTTCTTTAACAGTCGATGGGATTGGACTACTGATCTTTCAGCTCCACTATCAACTATAAGAGGATCAACTCTATTAGCATTCGGATTTTTTTCAAAAAAGGCTAAAGTTTGATTTACCTCATTTTCTTCTTCATCTTCAGAGTTGTCTTTTTCTACTGTTTCCTTGGCAACAAATGCCCCAGCTGAATTTCTGCCACGTCCCCTGCTAGA
Source organism: Isoetes taiwanensis (assembly GCA_021234155.1). Lineage (NCBI taxonomy): Eukaryota > Viridiplantae > Streptophyta > Lycopodiopsida > Isoetales > Isoetaceae > Isoetes > Isoetes taiwanensis. Next base: position 25,779,350 of record JAJEKV010000006.1, read on the forward strand.
ACTTCCTCTTCCTCCTCTAGTTGCAGGTCCCTTGTTATTTCTCTTTCCATGGTCTTTTGGGGTAGGACACTTGGCTGCAACGTGCCCTTTTCCTCCACAAGTATAGCAGTTGAAATCCCTTTTTAATTTTGGGCAATCACTCTTAAAATGCCCTGTCTCATTGCAATTATAGCATGTTACTTTCTTTTTTCCAGCAAAAAGGATTTCAGGGGCCTCTTCTCTTTCTCTTATAATTTTCTTCTGTTCAAACTCTGTTCTTAGAACATTCTCTGCTTCTTCCCTTGATTTGCTCATGTTTCTAATGAACAGGGACAGATTTTCATTCTCACTAACAGCTCTGGATATTTGGAGAACCTGGCTTCTTTCACTAACATTCACTCCAGCACCAGCCAAATCAGCTATGATGTTATCGAATTTATTAAAAAAATATGATACATCTTCTTCCTCCTTTAGTTTCAGGCCCCTTAATTCATTTTCAAGCAAATCTATTTGGGATGAAGTCTTTTCTTCATAATGTTTTAACAAAAAACTCCACATCTGCTTAGGACTTAAATTTCTCAACTTAAGTCTAATGGTAGGGCTTACCTTACAGGTAATTATGCCTTGAGCCTCCTTAACCTTTGAGTATAAGGACCTCCCAGTTCCTACATGACTGCCCCCAGCTGCTCCTTCAGCTGTAGCTGCTCCAAGACCTGCATGCTCTCTCATGTTAACAGAACCTTCAGAAAAGGACCTGGTAATGGTGTTCATGTTGACATTTATGCCTCCATCTGGATCAACAAGATCCCAGAGATCCTCAACTTCCAGAATATGCTTCACAGCATCCTTCCACACCTGGAATCCTGGTCCACCTTTGTAGACCTCCACTGTGCTTAAGAGACTAGCTCCAAATCTGCTGGACATATTTGAGATGTAAAAATAACACAAGGTTCAACAGGATTATCAGCTCTGATACCAATTGTTGAATTTGGCTACCAGGTAATGTCAATCACAATCTCTATAGATCAATTCACAATGCATTCATACAATATAAGCAATGCACTAATGGGAATGACCTTTGAATAAATCACACACAACTTAGATCATATAATAACCAATGATATTAATCATTTCAAACCATTAGGCACTGTAGCAATTTAGGCACTGTAGCTCGGGTATTGACCCGAACCCTGTAGCTATGTTGACCTGCAACAAACACAATCTTAGAGCATGACGTTCATACTTGATTCCTCCTTAAATTACAATACCGGCCAACTGATCTACAGATCGGCCATCTCTGAAACTTATAGGGCCTGTATCCGGCGGTTATGGCTATGGATAGGGCCGCTTTGCCGAGCTCCTATTTGAATGGAGCTTTCCCCCTAAAATAAGATCCACCTTTAACTTTATATTTAGTATCTGGTTCAACCATAACCATTGAACCTATTTACGACCTTTAACCCTCTATATATATACAACATTGGGTTTACCTAAGAATGAAAAGCTGTGTACAGATGTATGTATAAGTTTAGGTCGATCATGAGTAAGAACCTCAGAAGAATTATGTGATGACTTCATACTAGAATTCTAACAGACAGCATATGCCGATGGCAAGAAAGGTTTTTCCAGAGATGCAAGCGACACCATGACTATGCCGCCGCTCGACTTTTCATCTATTCTCCAGCCTAATACATGAAGATTCTGTTGTTTTTCGCCTACAAATGGATCAAATCGTTGAGCAAGCTTCAAAAACATGTGGAGTACCATGCTTAATTTCTAGCTGCTGAATAAAAGGATTCAGCAATTCTCCATCGATTATTTGTTGTGCTGCACAATAAGAATGAGATCTCTCCAATGATTGTTTGTTGTGGTGCACAATCAGACTTGATCTCAGGCTATTGAAATTATTCTTTACTCAAATAATGAAGCAAAGAGCTTCAATCCAGGTTTGCCGACAAATTCTCTATCCTTTGTTTAGGTGGCTTGTTGATGACCATTTTATGATGATTGATTGTATTCCATGTTGATAAATAATATCGATCGATATATTTTGCTATTTTAAACACTATTTGATGTATTTAGTAACTGCCAGAGAGCATTACACTATTGATATTATTATCGTTCTTTTAGATCTAGGACTAACTCAAAGGTTCTTTTAGACCTGATTGACTTTGAAGGTTTTTCTTTTTCTTTTTTATTATTATGCTGCCTGGGCTGGTTCTATATGATACTAACTTGGCACAGAAATGATCTTCTTAATTCTCACATTGCATCATATGTATTATAAATACATAAAGTATGTTTCAAAAAATTGGGGACCATGCTATAGGCGTATAGGCTTAAAAGATATCCCATGGTTATTACTTGCTGCATAATAGAAGACCTTCACAGACCTTTACCAATGATACATACATATTTACCCAATAATAGGGTTAGCATTTAATAATGGAGGCAAGATACGGTGGTAAAGGGCACTTTACCAGACTATTAGCCTTACACAAATCTCCTTGGTCAAGATATCGTGGATATAAGCGCCCGCATTATGGGCTACGATTCGGATGGTTACTCCACCTCCAGTTCAAAGAAGAGTGAATTGACTCTTGCTGATTTGAAGCGGGAGTTTGAGGCACACTCTTTGAAGGAGGTTAAGCCAGATATCGGCATGGATTCTAGGGTCGCTAGAGGCGGTTATGGCCCAAGAAGAGGTGGTGGTTTCAGAGATGACAAAGCTGGATACCAAAGGGGTGCTAAACAATCTGGCAAAAGACACATTGATGATTATCAGGCAGCTCACAGAGTCCAGGACATTTAAGATTTGGACTATGATCCGGACTATGACCAGGTTTTCCATTTGATTTTTTATATAAATTCAAGATTTATTGAGTGATTCTAGTCTTCCCATCTAGGTTTTCGGATAGCAAGAATGCTCAGAAAGATTCTGGATTTAATAATAGGTATTAATACAATATCACAGCTTAGGTAACAAAGACATTCTCTATAGTCTTCATATGATTATATTACAAAGCCAATAATTGCATAGGGCGGGAAAATATGCCCTAGATAATAATACAAAAGGCATCGAAATAAGGTTTATCATCTTTGAGATATTCTAGAATGGGACTACGCATGAAACCAACAAACCGCCCCACATCACCAACAAAACAACAAGACAAAACAAACCTCCCAGTGGGAGGGCTGATTCTGTAGCGTGCCATGATAAAAAATACAATAACAAAGAAGGGGGAGGGTGGGTTCAAAGAAAAAATCTTCTGAGAGAGAGAAGCGCCGATGAGAAATCGAAAGCTGAAAGCGCTAAAATAGCGAACTTCCAACGAGCGGGCATCGCAGCCGCGCATGCATGCAAAACATGCATGCTCGTCCCATTCTAGAATGGCGATCCGATGTCTCGGATCGATGGGATTCTAGAATGGGACTACATAAAAACAACAAACGCCCGAATACCAAAGGACTTCCTTAACAAACTAGGATCGAGGGCGAAGGTCCGCGGATGAAGGCTAAAAAGGCCGAAAAGGGCGGCATGAAAAGAAATGCCAAATTGGCCAAACCCGAGGCGGGAAGAAGCCCCTCCCACGCACAGGAAACAATCAAAAGAAATAAAAGGCTATGCTGGAGAGAGAAGAGCCTGCGCCGATGAGAAGTCGAGCGGCTTGGCGCCTAAACTAGCGAACTCCCAACCAGAACGGGCATGCGCCGCCCGCATGCATGCAAAACATGCATGCTCGTCCCATTCTAGAATGGCGATCCGATGTCTCGGATCGATGGGATTTTTACATGTTATTAAACACTGTTAAACAGTACTCTAAATATTTAAACTATACTGTGGTAATCAGACTTCTAGTCATTATATTTGGCCTGATCATATATGATTGGGCATATGCATTGGCAGTATTATAGTGTAGTTAGTGACTTTACATTTAATATTTCTGATTTTTATGTCATTTTATGGCCAATACCAGGGCAAAAGGGACAATGGGCAATCAACGATGAGCTGAAAACCCCAAAGTACCTTTTGGCCCTTGCCCTACTACCATTCTAATGCTAAAAGGATACTGATTGGCTGCAGGTACGGGGTTTTCTACTCATTGTCTCATTTGCTTTGTTGGTTGGATTTGGCTTCATTGGTGGATAAGACTCCAGAGTTAACATAAACAGCAAGATATTTTCTACTGCAATACACTGGCCGGACAAAATTGCAGGGTTTTTATATCCTACACTTTTGGTTGTTAAACTTGGTCTAAGATAGGTTCTGGTTTTGATCCAGAAAGGATGTAAATGTTTTGGATTGATGTTTCAGCTGAACATGCTTGAATACTTCTAGGGATAGGTATGCATACTATATGCTGAACTTGATGACTGTTATTTTGAGAGGTAGTAATGGTCAGTGATACCTAAGGCATATATGAATATGGATGTATAATCAGAAATTACAAACATCAGACTCCTAAGATAGTTGTTTGCTTTTACATAATATATAACACTTTTGCATGCAAACATATTTAAAGGTTTATGTTGATGCAAACTCTGTGATAATCAATTGGCTGTCAAAGATGGCGTATCCCGTAATCTTCAAATACAGGAAAATGCATGGTAGTAGACTGTAAACCCATGATCATAATATGGATTTGCCCATAGTGGCATTACTGGCAAAGATACATCCTATTATATCTGACGAACAAAGAGCTACTCTAGAAGCAGAGATTACGGTGAATGATTTAGCAGATGCTACCTTCCTTTTGAAGAAAGGAAAGTGTCCTGGAATTGATGGTATTCCTGTGGAGTTCTTTCAGGAGTTATGGGATTGTGTTGGCGATGATGTGTACGACGCGTTTCAGGATTTTAAGAGGCAAAGGCGTCTAGACAAAATTCTCAACTCGGGCTGCATTTCTCTTATTCCTAAGTGTAAGGAACCTTCAACAATTTCGGACTGGCGCCCTATCACCTTACTATCTTCTGTGTACAAGATTTTTGCCAAAGCTTATGCACAAAAGCTTCGGGATATTCTTGCGATTCTATATCCTCTACGGTCGGGATTTACGCCCGCGGCGATGCATATTAAACAATGTAGATCTTTGCCTATGAAGGTATTTCTTGGGCTCGACTTGGGGCCATGAAATTGTATATTTGAAATTGGACTTTGCAAAAGCATATGGCGGTGTTGGTGGGCCTTCTTAGAAAATGTCTTTTCAGCTTTGGTTTTGGTGCACAATTCACGGTGATGTCATGAGGCTTCATTATTACGCTTTCGCTCTTCTATTCTCTTCCAAGGGAACCCTCGGCATTCTTTCAGGTGGGTGCGTGGCATCCGTCGGGGCTGCCCTTTAGCTCCATTGTTATTCTGATTGTGGCTGAGGTTCTTGCACATGTCTTCTCTCTTGCCGCCTGCGGGGAGGGAATCTTGCATGGACTTCCTATGAACAATGGGTCGCGGGAGAGATCTGTAATCAATATCACGGATGACACTTTCCTTTTTGAGGCGGATGAGCAAAATTTGCGAGAATGCCATTTCCTTGTTGGATTCCTTTTTCCTAAGCGTCACGGTATTTTTGTGGGTTGGCGGAAGTGTACATCACTATGGGCATTGGACTCTCGGTTCCACCATGTGTAGCTACCTTTCCATGGAAGATCCTTCCCCATGGTAAAAACAACCAAACTTCTCGGTATCCCTGTAGGTGTTCATATCTCATCAGGAGATGCGTGGGAGGCAGTGATCAAGGGCTTAGAAAAGCACCTTTTTTGGTGGTCCACAGCGAAGCTTTCCATGGCAGGACAAATTGTTGTGGCTAAGTCAGTTTTAAGCAGCACTCATGTGTATATGGCCGTTCATGTTGGCTCGAGTCAAAGATACAACTTCTGCGTCGGGGTTGTCGGGGAACTTCATCACGGGGGAGCAGAGGAGGGTGATCTTTGTCAAAGTCGGTTAAGGAAAAGTGCATGTTGCCAAAAAAATTTTGGTGGCCTTGGAATGATTAATTTTCTTTTTTGAACAAGGTGATGATTTCTAAGTTCATTTGGAGAATTTTGAATAATGTGGATGAGTCCCCGGTTCCGCCTTGTTTATCGGTCTTTGCAAATGTGCATTTCTTTTGGGTCTCGGTCTCTTAGGCCACTTTTTCCTTGGGCTCTGTTCTATCCATTGGCGGCATACCTAATGCATCCCCATTTCTTAGAGGATTGCTAGTTGCATGGGAGGCTGTACAATCTACATTTCATTTTACCATCTTAGCACACTAGCATGGTGCAAGTTGTTGGTGGATTCCATTGGATGGTGGTCCTCTCTGGTTGCTTGATCCACCCATTGGCCAGCGTGGCGTCGATGGAAGCGATAGGTGTGCATATGATATCCGATTGGTATAATAATCAAAAGCGATTCTTGACATGGGAGGAGTTTAGAGCTAAGTTCCTCCTTTTAAGGTGGGATCGAGCTATTTGGCGAAAGGTGTCTTCAACTCTTCCCCATAGCACAAGTGGATGACCCCAGATGGGTAGTTCATGAGCATGTCCAAAGCGAGATAAGTTGGTGAATTCCATGTACAAGGTCTTGCTTGATCTTTGGCGTCTTGCCTCCTTAAATTCCAAGTGGCCTTTGGTCATTCGAGGATCGGCGGAAGCGGTATGGAAGTGGGTATGAGATAAACTACTCCATCCCAAAGTATCTGTTTTATGGTGGCAAGTCACTCATCGTTATCTGCAGCGTTAATATTACGGTGCCGCAGTTACGTCGAAGGTAATACGCACTTTGTCCCTTATGTGCCTGAGGGGGCGAGACAATTGAGCATTGCTTCTTCCTATGTAGACATGTCAAACATGCTTGGTTGTGGCTTCAAGGCCTCTTTCATTTGCAATTTGAATAGCCCGGCCGAGGTGTTATTAGCAGTTTATCCAAGTAGTTGGGATAATTTGGCAAAGAGGGCCTTTCATTTGGCTTCTGCATGGATCATCTGGTCCATTTGGAAAAGAAGGAATCTTCTCATATTCAAAGGTCTTGCTTGTTCAGATGCACAGGTCCTTCTTGATGCCCAGCAACGAATTGTCAAAGCATTCAGGTGCTCATCAATTGCTAATGAGGTGAAGAGCCATATTTGGGAGCACTATCTTCATATTCATACTTACTTATGAGTTTTTGCTTACTTTTCATATTGTTTAGATGTTGTATTTGAGTGGGGTGGTTTTGCTCTAGTGGACATTCTCTCCACTGAGTTATTAGTCCCCATTATACTCGTAACTTTCTCTGGGTAATAAAGGCTCAAATCCTTCAAAAAACAAAAATAGTGGTATTTAATGTAGAAGATTCTTCGCAAATAAAAATGATAAATCTTAAATGATTAATATCCAACAGGATTGATATTAAAAGTGGTATGCTTGTTTAAATAACAAGATATGGATTGGAAAGATGTGTGGCATCATGTATGGGCTAGAACTATGTTATTGAACTATAAATCTGACAATACGATATGCAGAGTGTTAAATGAGTATGATCATGAAAGATCAGCAGCAACATGATTGATGTTTAACCCAAATATAAAGGTAAGCTGACATTGATGTACAAAGATTTAAAAATATGTTTACAAGTTGTCCATAGGTGTATAGCCTACAGAATGATGAGAGGTAAAATGATACTATGCTAGAGATGCTCATGCTAGCTATAGAATGATAATACTACCAAGGGATTGACCAAGGCAGATGTCTGGTCTAGGTTTCTAGTTCAGACTGGCTTTTTTTTTTTTTTTTTTTTTTTTATTGGAAATAATGTGGAATGCAAATGTTCTGGTGTAAAGACAAATGAGGCATTTGATACAGGGTTTATTTGACGTTACAGTTGGGCTAAGTTATGAAATGTGGCAAATACCACCATCCATAAGGTAGCATTTGCTGAATGATGTGGAATGTGTTTGCCCTAAATTTGTCTGTGATCATGGCTCTAGTGATCATGGCTCTGGCACAGATTAGCGGCCACCATGCAGCGTATGCATGATCTAATGCTTAAGATCTAGAAGGAAGTATGGTTGGAAATATTACGTGTACATGTTGGGATATGATGGTCCATGGCATTTTGGCTTTGCTTTTTTTGATTACATTGGTTTTGGAAAAAAAAAAAAAAAACTCTAACGATTGCATAGGTTAAAAAAAAAAAACACGCGAGCATATCGGATAGGCTAGTTCTTCATGGTTGCTCAAAGCCCGATTCTATTTAAGCAAATATGATCACGGGAGCACCATACATCGGCATCTTGCATTTTGGATGGATCCTCGACCATAGATGAAAGGTATGGTTCGGATTACACATGATTTAGTCTTTTAGGGATTTAAAGCCGCAACTTATGGCAATTCGGTACTTGACACGCATCGGATGGCTGGAGTTAGATCTTTGCTTCTAGCTCGGATGGTTTTATGCATATTAGATTGTAAGGCCAAATATTGCCTACCTCAAATATTTAAGAGGACTGAAAATGTTGACAAAGAGAAGTGCAACACTTTCGTGGGAAGCATCTGCTTTGCATCTATGATTAAGCAAGACCACGAGGAAGGTGCTCTTAGGCAATTTTCTTTGGAACAAAGGCTTCACTTTCGGGTCTAACAATTTTCATTTGTTATGTAATTCCATTGTTTAAATATGCAAGTCCACTTCCTTAAATGCACATTCAACTTTGCTTAAATGCTTAAGTAACGATTTAAAGGGTACTCAAATTCAAGGCATGCGTTACGAGAAAGGGTGATGCACAGTAGATATACATGTGCATAAAAGGTGGAAGATAATCTGTTGTTTATGTAATTTTCTTTGTAGCATTAATTGCAATTTGGCATTAGCTATATGCTTTCTAAAGGATATAGACCTAGCCTAACTTGTACTTACAGGAAGATAACTACAAGAAGGCAATCTAGCATAGCAAGGGAGTGAGCTTGCTAGCACTGCACCAAAGGGAACAGATAAGGCATTAACAATGGACTGCCTAGATAGACAGGAGGGATCTAGCAAATAAATTTCCCTAAGCGTTTGCATTCCAGAGACTGCTCAAGCTGACATTCCAGCACCTACTAACCAGGTTGGATGCATTGTCAAATTTATTTGTGGATCTGAATTGCTTAGCAATTATAGTCTATTCTGGGAAAGGACTCGCGAGAGACACAAAACCGGCCGACTACCAAAGGACTTCCTCCACTATAGGCTTGTCATTCATCACAGCAGCAGTATACAATGTTTGGAAGAGAGAGGGGTAGCCGACCATAGGAACAATATCGGACTACCCCATAAGAAAATATGCCAAGGCAATATAGAAGGGCAATGGCGACAACTTCTCATCGGGATAAAAAACCCCGCCCTTTCGGGTTTTCGAGGAAAACCCTAATGAGAAATGGTCGCCACCAACCTCGAATGTGTTGCACTGGAGAGCGAGAAAAGAAAGCCAGCGAAAGCGGCGAACATAGAAACCGACCCCGACAATGGTGAAAAAACCCGAAGGTACTTGAAGAGGAGGGGCGAGCGAAGCAGCGACGGGTCCCGGCAAGCTGGCCGGAATATCACGAAAATCTGCAAGACCCAAGAACTCCCAAAAAAACACGTATATGGTTAGAACCACAAAACAAGCATAGCCATAAAAAAAAATTTGGATCAACAAAGGACCGAAGAGGCGAGAAATAAAAATAGGTAGAAAGAACATAACGAGGAAAAGATAGCATCACCCATAGGGTGGAAAAAGCATCACCAGGCCTTGGTGAAATCACTATATCAAAATATGCCTCACCCTCAAGGTGGAAATAAATAGCATCACCCACGGTGGAGAATAACCCGATGTGGAATCTTGAAGGAAACAACAACATGGAAAAGCCACACCCCCACGGTGGAGAACACAAAAGTGCATGAACAAATAAAAATATATAAATGAAAAAGAGGTATATGCCGCGTAGCAAGGGGAAAGGGGAAGCTTCTACGAGCGAAGAATCTTTTTGTGAAAGGCCCAGATAACCCGGTAGGGAAAGCGACAATGGCCTAATATAGGCGCTCGTCCTTTCCCAGAATGGCGATCCGATGGCTCGGATCGATGGGATAATGAGTGTAATAGTACAGGTTTGCAGTTGCATGAGATGCATCATGTTTCTAAGCCATATTGCTTGAATATATGTTTTAACAAGGTATACATCATGCTAATTTCATGATTCAATAATATTCTACAATTTAAATGACAGATCTATCAACTATAAAGGTAAAAATGAGTTGCTCTTGCAGTCCGAGCTATTTTTGAGTACCTTGTTGGGCAGTACAAAGGTTAATATAGAAACAAACTATTAAGTAAATAATAGTGTGTTTGAGTTGATTTAAAAAATCATCTACATTGTCTAAGTTCTAGCTTGGTATCGGATGATTGCTAAACCTCTACCTCTTACCTTTTAGCCAAAAAATGTAAATAAGAATGGATTGGAACTTACCTTAGATCTAAGGTCATGTTTAATAGTATTACTTTATGCTTTAACTGGACCGAGCTCCTGCATGGCAACTTGTTAAATCCATTAGGTGGCATGAATATTTAGGGCCATTAATCTGAGGATCTTTAAAAGGATATGCATAATATATCGCATGTGGGCAATGGGTTGATCAGTATGAGCTACTTAGCATCTATGTATTTCAGTAAATTTGCGTAAGTCTGTCGACATGTGATAGTGGCTTTGTTCTTTGCTTTAGGAACCGTGTATGGTCCTAGCTATTAAGCTGAGCATTCATGCTAAAAAGCAAGGTATCTTACATCGGTCATAATGTTAAAATTCAGAAAAAAATGCTGATATAAGGATATATGCAAAAAAAGAAAATAGGGCAGCAGGTCAGTAATGTTAAGCTAAAGAGTATGGTAATACTATGCCATGGACCAGTGTCTTGTGTTTAAGTTCAGGGCGAGCTTTAGAACATGTGAAATGCAAGATTTAAAGGCTTATTGCTGATTGCAAATAGGGTAACAATGCTGATTCTGGGGATACAAATAATTAAGTGGGTTTTGAATTATCGGTTAAGTTGAGCAGGATAAATAGATGCCATGTTTGCATCACCCTTATGTTCTAATGCCTTAATGGTAAAAAGGCATTAGGTAGGTACACACTAGCGATGCTAAAATGAGTGCAGGGAATCTACTTCTATTTTGATTATTTAAACATGTGCATTTGGTTTCATTGCGGTGTTTGAGATTTCTTGCTCACATGTATGTTTCCCATTCATTCAAGTTGGAGAAGCTACATGACATGATGACTTTTGAGGTCAGATTTTGGACAAAATTTGTTGGTATTGATTTGAAAGACAAGGGAAATTCTAAACTTCATTTTCAATCTTATGTGGTTTTTTAGTCATCTTTGAATTCTTTTTTTTTTTTTAATATGATGTATTGAACAAGAACATTAATTGAATTGACAAAGAAAAAATCATTATTTAAGAAGAATGCGGTAATTTCTTTTTGATAAATGTTTAACCATTTTTAAGGCTTAAGTCAAAATTTACACTGTTTTGTCTTAAAGGTTTTGCATATTAACCCAGAAGTGGTCTTTGCAAAAGTCCATGGAAGGTAAAAGTCTGTTGAGCAGATTTTAAAAGGTTTTTTTTTTAACTTCACTTCTCTAGTTATATTAGGGGCCTTAAAATGGTTAAAATTCAGGTGTAGATAATTTTATACTAATACCTTTTGGATATTTATAGGAATTTGCATAGGTGAAAAAGGTGACTATAATGCTCTTTACCAAATTCCGGACGATTACTCTCTTAAAGGCTGCCAATAAGGGCGAGTATGAGGTCAATAATCACATGTGCAAGAATGGCCGCTGAGATGTTCCCTCTTGGCTTTGCATCGAAAAATGAAAATCGATTCAAATGAAGGTAACATGACATTTGTTGTTATGCCAATAGAACTTAACATGAAAGCTGGATTAGAAACTAAGGTTAAATTTTTTGTAAACTAGTCTTTTGTCATTGGCCTGACTAGAGTTGCCATTTGGCTTTTCTAAATAGAAACAAATACTTGCAACAAATGCAATAAGAGTTAGGCAATATAGGTAGGGTAGGGGCTTTGGCAACAAGGTCCTACTCTCCTTTGTTACTAACTATATTTATTACTTTGGCCCACCACGACCCTACGGTGGGAGAGGGGGCTTTTTATTATTGGAAATAATGTGGAATGCAAATGTTACGGTGTAAAGACAAATGAGGCATTTGATCACAGGGTTTATTTGGCGTTCACGGTTGGGCTAAGTTATGAAATGTGGCAAATACCACCATCCATAAGGTAGCATTTGCTGAATGATGTGGAATGTGTTTGCCCTAAATTTGTCTGTGATCATGGCTCTAGTGATCATGGCTCTGGCACAGATTAGCGGCCACCATGCAGCGTATGCATGATCTAATGCTTAAGATCTAGAAGGAAGTATGGTTGGAAATATTACGTGTACATGTTGGGATATGATGGTCCATGGCATTTTGGCTTTGCTTTTTTCAGTACATTGGTTTTGGAAAAAAAAAAAAAAAAAAAAAACTCTAACGATTGCATAGGTTAAAAAAAACACGGACGAGCATATCGGATAGGCTAGTTCTTCATGGTTGCTCAAACTGATTCTATTTAAGCAAATATGATGCAGGAGCACCATACATCTGGCATACTGCATTTTGGATGGATCCTCAGCCATAGATGAAAGGTGTGGTTCAGATTGCACATGATTTAGTCTTTTAGGGATTTAAAGAAGCCGCAACTTATGGCAATTCCGGTACTTGACCTGCAATGCATTCCTGCGGATCAGATGGCTGGAGTTAGATCTTTGCTTCTAGCTCGGATGGTTTTAATGCATATTAGATTGTAAGGCCAAATATTGCCTACCTCAGATATTTACGAGACTGAAAATGTTGACAAAGAGAAGTGCAACACTCGTGGGAAGCATCTACTGCATCTATGATTAAGCAAGACACAAAAGGTGCTCTTAGGCAATTTTGCTGGAACAAAAGGCTTCACTCAGGTCTAACAATTTTCATTTGTTATGTAATTCCATTGTTTAAATATGCAAGTCCACTTTGCTTAAATGCACATTCAACTTTGCTTAAATGCTTAAATAATGATTTAAAAGGGTACTCAAATTCAAGGCATCATTAGCCTGAAAAGGGTGATGCACAGTAGATATACATGTGCATAAAAAGGTGGAAGATAATCTATTGTTATGTAATTTTTCTTTGTAGCATTAATTGCAATTTGGCATTAGCTAGGTGCTTTCTAAAGGATATAGACCTAGCCTAACTTGTACTTACGGGGAAGATAACTTCTGGGAAGGCAATCTAGCATAGCAAGGGAGTGAGCTTGCTAGCACCACCAAAGGGAAACAGATAAGGCATTAACAATGGAAAATATAGATATACAGGGAGGGATCTAGCAAATAAATTCCCCTAAAAGCGTTTGCATTCGGGGAGGCACTCAAGGCGACATTCCAGCACCTACTAACCAGGTTGGATGCATTGTCAAATTTATTTGTGGATCTAAATTGCTTAGCAATTATAGTCTATAATGAGTAATAGTACAGGTTTGCAGTTGCAAAACATGAGATGCATCATGTTTCTAAGCATATTGCTTGAATATATGTTTTAACAAGGTATACATCATGCTAATTTCATGATTCAATAATATTCTACAATTTAAATGACTATCTATCAACTATAAAGGTAAAAATGAGTTGCTCTTGCAGGTCTGAGCTATTTGCAGTACCTTGTTGGGCAGTACAAAGGTTAATATAGAAACAAACTATTAAGTAAATAATAGTGTGTTTGAGTTGATTTAAAAAATCATCTACATTGTCTAAGTTCTAGCTTGGTATCGGATGATTGCTAAACCTCTACCTCTTATCCTTTTAGCCAAAAAATGTAAATAAGAATGGATTGGAACTTACCTTAGATCTAAGGTCATGTTTAATAGTATTACTTTATGCTTTAACTGGACCGAGCTCCTGCATGGCAACTTGTTAAATCCATTAGGTGGCATGAATATTTAGGGCCATTAATACAGATCTTTAAAGGATATGCATAATATATATGGATGTGGGCAATGGGTTGATCGATTATGAGCTACTTAGCATCTATGTATTTGATAGAATTTGTGTAAGTCCAATGGACATGTGATAGTGGCTTTGTTCTTTGCTTTAGGAACCGTGTATGGTCCCTAGCTATTAAAATTTGAGCATTCATGCTAAAAAAAAGGTATCTTCTGACAATCATAATGTTAAAATTCAAAAAAAATGCTGATATAAGGATATATGCAAAAGAAAATAGGGCAGCAGGTCAGTAATGTTAAGCTAAAGAGTATGGTAATACTATGCCATGGACCAGTGTCTTATGTTTAAGTTCAGGGCGAGCTTTAGAACATGTGAAATGCAAGATTTAGAGGCTTATTGCTGATTGCAAATAGGGTAACAATCTTGGATTCAGGGGGATACAAATAATTAAGTGGGTTTTGAATTATCAGTTAAGTTGAGCAGGATAAATAGATGCCATGTTTGCATCACCCTTATGTTCTAATGCCTTAATGGTAAAAAAGGCATTAGGTAGGTCTGCACTTGCTGATGCTAAAATGATAGAGGGCTGAATCTACTTCTATTTTGATTATTTAAACATGCAAGGTGAAAAAGAGCCCAAAGAGATCTTTTGAACTGTGATGGCTTATGTGGTTACCCTTTCAAGGCTAACATGCATTTGGTTTCATTGCGGTAAATAATATTCTTGCTCTGTGTATGTTTCCCATTCATTCAAGTTGGAGAAGCTACATGACATGATGACTTTTGAGGTCAGATTTTGGACAAGGCTGTTGAGCTATTGATTTGAAAGACAAGGGAAATTCTAAACTTCATTTTCAATCTTATGTCGTTTTTTAGTCATGCTGAATTCTTTTAAGGGTTAATATGATGTATTGAACAAGAACATTAATTGAATTGACAAAGAGAAAATCATTATTTATGAAGAGAATCTGGTAATTTCTTTTGATAAATGTTTAACCATTTTTAAGGCTTAAGTCAAAATTTACACCTGTTTTGTCTTAAAAGCTACATATTATCTTTAGTGGTCTTTGCAAAAGTCCATGGAAGGTAAAAAATCCATTGAGCAGTTTTAAAAAGGTTTTTTTCTTTAACTTCGAGTTCTCTAGTTATATTAGGGGCCTTAAAATGGTTAAAAATTCAGGTGTAGATAATTTTATACTAATACCTTTTGGATATTTATAGGAATTTGCATAGGCTGAAAAGGTGACTATAATGCTCTTTACAAATTCCGGACGATTACTCTCTTAAAAACACCAATAAGGGCGAGTATGAGGTCAATAATCACATGTGCAAGAATGACTATGATGTTCCCTCTTGGCTGCATCAAAATGAAAATCGATTCGAAATGAAGGTAACATGACATTTGTTGTTATGCCAATAGAACTTAACATGAAAATATGGATTAGAAACTAAGGTTACAAATAATTTGTAAACTAGTCTTTTTGTCATTGGCCATGACTAGAGTTGCCATTTGGCTTTTCTAAATAGAAACAAATACTTGCAACAAATGCAATAAGAGTTAGGCAATATAGGTAGGGTAGGGCTTTGGCAACAAGGTCCTACTCTCCTTGTTGCTAACTATATTTATTACTTTGGCCCACCCTGACCTACGGTAGGAGGCGGGGCTTTTTTATTATTGGAAATAATGTGGAATGCAAATGATCGGTGTAAAGACAAATGAGGCATTTGATCACGGGGGTTTATTTGGCGTTCTGATTGGGCTAAGTTATGAAATGTGGCAAATACCACCATCCATAAGGTAGCATTTGCTGAATGATGTGGAATGTGTTTGCCCTAAATTTGTATGTGATCATGGCTCTGGTGATCATGGCTCTGGCACAGATTAGCGGCCACCATGCAGCGTATGCATGATCTAATGCTTAAGACCTAGAAGGAAGTATGGTTGGAAATATTATGTGTACATGTTGGGATATGATGGTCCATGGCATTTTGGCTTTGCTTTTTTCAGTACATTGGTTTTGGAAAAAAAAAAAAAAAAAAACTCTAACGATTGCATAGGTTAAAAAAAACACGGACGAGCATATCGGATAGGCTAGTTCTTCATGGTTGCTCAAACCGATTCTATTTAAGCAAATATGATGGGGAGCACCATACATCCTTAAGGCCTGCTTGCATTTTGGATGGATCCTCGCAAATAGATGAAAGGTATGGTTCAGATTGCACATGATTTAGTCTTTTAGGGATTTAAAGAAGCTGCAACTTATGGCAATTCCGGTACTTGACCTGCAATGCATTCCTGCGGATCAGATGGCTGGAGTTAGATCTTATACTTCTAGCTCGGATGGTTTTATGCATATTAGATTGTAAGGCCAAATATTGCCTACCTCCTACCATATTTACGATTGAAAATGTTGACAAAGAGAATAACACTCATTGGGAAGCATTTCTTTGCATCTATGATTAAGAAAGACACAAAAGGTGCTCTTAGGCAATTTTCTTTGGAACAAAAGGCTTCACTCAGGTCTAACAATTTTCATTTGTTATGTAATTCCATTGTTTAAATATGCAAGTCCATTAGAAATGCACGGTTCAACTGCTGTAAATGCTTAAGTAATGATTTAAAGGGTACTCAAATTCAAGGCATAAGTTGCCTGAGAAAGGGTGATGCTAAAGATATACATGTGCATAAAAGGTGGAAGATAATCAATATATGTAATTTCTTTGTAGCATTAATTGCAATTTGGCATTAGCTAGGTGCTTTCTAAAGAATATAGACCTAGCCTAACTTGTACTTTGGCCCCCGATAACTACAATAGAATAGAATAGAATTTTATCGATCCGAGACATCGGATGTGGAATAGAATGGGGACGAGCATGCATGTCATGCATGCATGCAAATGAGGCATTTGTTTTGGGTTGGGGAGTTATTTGCTATTTCGGTTGGGTTTAAGCATCCATGAAATGTGGCAAATACCTTCTCTCGGCCATAAGGTACCTTATTCTCTTTGAATTGTTTCGAAATTTGGATGTGATTCATCACTCACGGTTTTCATGGCTGGCGCCTCTTTCTTGGCCATCCTTTACGGCCCGTTGGCATGATCTAATGCTTAAGACCTAGATCCTAGTTTGGTTGGAAATTCTTACGTGTACATGTTGGGATCTTGATGGTCCCATTCTATTTTGGCTTTGATTTTTTGATACATTGGTTTTCTAAAAAAAAAAAAAAAATGCATCTCATGATTGCATAGGTTAAAAAATGCCCGTTTTGGCATGGGGATAACTAGTTCTTCATGGTTGCTCAACGCATCCGATTCTATTTAAGCAAATCCTCTTCTCGGGGATTACCTTATTCTCTTTGAACCCACCCTCCCCCCTTTGGATGGATTATTATATTTTGTGAAAGTTATGGTTTATCATGTTTTAGTCTTTTAGGGATTTAAAGACCGGCTGGGTGAACTTATGGCATGTTTTCGTTTGTTGTGACACGTGAATGCATTCCTACATCGGATGGCTGGAGTTAGATCTTCGACTTCTCCATCGATGGGGTTTATGGGGCGATTCTTAGATTGTTTGTCTAAGCCCCTTGCCTACCTCGGGTTTTCCTCGAAACCCGAAAATGTTGACAAAGAGAAGTGCAACACTCGTGGGGAAGCATCTGGCGCATCTATGATTAAGCAAGACACAAAAGGTGCTCTTAGGCAATTTTCTTTGGAACAAAAGGACTTTCCTTTTCATTTGTTATGTCCATAACAATTTTCATTTGTTATGTAATTCCATTGTTTAAATATGCAAGTCCATTTGCTTAAATGAATGAGTTGCCTATTTGTACTTACTTAGATAACTATTTAGAGGGAATAGAATAGAATAGAATAGTTTTTAACGTCCCGAGGAGACCAATAGGTCATGGGACCCATACAATGGGCTAGTACAATCATTACTACTAGGAAGAAAAAACCCTGTCTCGTAATTTTTCAAGGGAAAAACATTAATTTGTAATGATGATACTAGACAAGGTGATAATGATATAGGGGCTCAGCCTAATTTGTACGTTTATCTAGAACCTCAAGTATGTATAATGCCAAGTCAATCTAGCATAGCAAGGGAGTGAGCTTGCTAGCACTGCACCAAAGGGAACAGATAAGGCATTAACAATGGACTGCCCAGATAGACAGGAGGGATCTAGCAAATAAATTCCCCTAAGCGTTTGCATTCCAGAGACTGCTCAAGTTGACATTCCAGCACCTACTAACCAGGTTGGATGCATTGTCAAATTTATTTGTGGATCTAAATTGCTTAGCAATTATAGTCTATAATGAGTAATAGTACAGGTTTGCAGTTGCATGAGATGCATCATGTTTCTAAGCATATTGCTTGAATATATGTTTTAACAAGGTATACATCATGCTAATTTCATGATTCAATAATATTCTACAATTTAAATGACAGATCTATCAACTAGAAAGGTAAAAATGAGTTGCTCTTGCAGTCACGAGCTATTTCTTGATTACCTTGTTGGGCAGTACAAAGGTTAATATAGAAACAAACTATTAAGTAAATAATAGTGTGTTTGAGTTGATTTAAAAAATCATCTACATTGTCTAAGTTCTAGCTTGGTATCGGATGATTGCTAAACCTCTACCTCTTATCCTTTTAGCCAAAAAATGTAAATAAGAATGGATTGGAACTTATCTTAGATCTAAGGTCATGTTTAATAGTATTACTTTATGCTTTAAGCTGGACCAGAGCTCCCCGCATTGGCAACTTGTTAAATCCATTAGGTGGCATGAATATTTAGGGCCATTAATCTGAGGATCTTTAAAGGATATGCATAATATATATGCATGTGGGCAATGGGTTGATCGATTATGAGCTACTTAGCATCTATGTATTTGATAAATTTGTGTAAGTGCATTGACATGTGATAGTGGCTTTGTTCTTTGCTTTAGGGCACCGTGTATGGTTCTAGCTATTAAAATTTGAGCATTAGTGCTAAAAAGCAAGGTATCTTCGGCAATCATAATGTTAAAATTGAGAAAAAATCTTTGATATAAGGATATATGCAAAAAAAGAAAATAGGGCAGCCAGTCAGTAATGTTAAGCTAAAGAGTATGGTAATACTATGCCATGGACCAGTGTCTTATGTTTAAGTTCAGGGCGAGCTTTAGAACATGTGAAATGCAAGATTTAGAGGCTTATTGCTGATTGCAAATAGGGTAACAATGCTGATTCTGGGGATACAAATAATTAAGTGGGTTTTGAATTATCAGTTAAGTTGAGCAGGATAAATAGATGCCATGTTTGCATCACCCTTATGTTCTAATGCCTTAATGGTAAAAAAGGCATTAGGTAGGTCTGCACTTGCTAATGCTAAAATGATAGAGGGCTGAATCTACTTCTATTTTGATTATTTAAACATGCAAGGTGAAGGGCGAAGAGCCCAAGAGATCTGTAGCTTACCTGTGATGGCTTATGTGGTTACCCTTTCCAAGGCTAACATGCATTTGGTTTCATTGCAGGTAACGGGATTTCTTGCTCCTGTGTATGTTTCCCGTTCATTCAAGTTGGAGAAGCTACATGACATGATGACTTTTTGAGGTCGGATTTTGGACAAAATTTTGTTGAGTTTTTGATTTGAAAGACAAGGGAAATTCTAAACTTCATTTTCAATCTTATGTCGTTTTTTAGTCATCTTTGAATTCTTTTAAGGGTTAATATGATGTATTGAACAAGAACATTAATTGAATTGACAAAGAGGAAATCATTATTTACGAAGAGAATCACGGTAATTTTTTTGATAAATGTTTAACCATTTTTAAGGCTTAAGTCAAAATTTACACCTGTTTTGTCTTAAGGGGCCAGAAGTGGTCTTTGCAAAAGTCCATGGAAGGTAAAAGTCTGTTGAACAGATTTTAAAAGGTTTTTTTTAACTTCTCTAGTTTTTTTTTTTTTTTAATTTTAAATCAAAAGCAAGAACTTAGATCTAGCCCGACCAAAGGCTTCAACTCAAGGTGAAAGCTCAAATCTAGGCCTTTACAGAAGATGCCATGGAATCGAGAATTAAATGCACCACCAGATGATGTTTTGTAGAATAGGGAGCTTCATAAAACTTTCTGGAATATGAATCGCCACAAATTGAACTTTGTTGGAAAGTGAGGAGAAAAGAAGAAAGAATGTCGTCCAGTGAGTTTGAGCAAAAACAGAGCATCAATTTTGCCTGTTTTGGACACGTCATGGCCACGTCACTACCAATGGCTACTGCCAATAGATGAGGAAATTGACTCTCCACACTTATTACGTGGGGAAATGGCGGGAGGCGGACCTGGCTCGCCTTAAGAGGCGCCTCACATGTAAATTTTTAGGTATTCACATGTAGTTCATCTGAGACGGCCGGTTTGACGTCTGAGCCGTTCGTCCCCGAACTGCTGGAACAGTTTACACCTGAGCGTCTCGAACGGCTCGACGTCCGGCAAAAACTTGCCGGTGACATGTGAGAGGCGTCCCCTAACGGGCTCGGCGGGTAACGGGCTTGGCAGGCCCTTATCCCACGTAATGGGCTACGGACGGCCATTACCCCTAACATAAATTCGGCGGCGAAAAATCCTTCAACAAAAGTAATTTGGCGGCTGGAATTTGAGTTCCGTGAGCTATGGGAGATACACTACCGGAGGAGCTCATGGTGATGATCGCCCAGGCGGTGGGCAGCATTTCTGATTTGGTTAGCTTTTCTATGGCATCTAAGCACTTGTATCGTTGTATTTGTTCTGAATCCTTTTGGCAAATTCCACCTGCATCGTTTTATCATATATTATGCTACTTGGATAAATTCTCAGTCCTCCATTGGATCAATCTTCCTCACGATCTACCTGCATCATCAAATCCCTCACCTATAAGTATACCCCTCAGTTCCTGGAAGCATGGCTTTGCAAACCCTAAAGTGGTACAATTACCTGCTGTAAAACGTCAAAGGCTATCTGAGTTCTCTCATGGTTTTATATGCACTTACACAAGGACTGAGAAAGAAAAAGGGTGCTTTAGACACGAGGTATTTGTTTTTGATCCATTTAAGTTATCTGCTCCAAAGGATATTTTAGATCTTCCAGTTGAATTACTAGGTCCTTGCGAACTTGTTCAGCATTTGTATTTTAATATGGATTTGTCAAATGGCACCTACCTTATTATCCTCAAAGTAGGTGATGATGTTTTTGCTATTTATCAATCTCGCATTAGTAAATGGAGAAGAGGTGGATTTAGCAGGGTGCCTTGTTATCCTGCAATCTCTATTGGAGATTCTGTTTACTTTCTAGATACGCTTGGACGCTTCATATGTAAATTGGATATTGGTTCAGGCTTTTGCTCAACACAAAGCTTTTCTTCAGAAGGATCAGCCAAGTTTAGCATTAATATTTTGTTCCAAAGCAATGGCAAGCTCATGGCTGCAGGTAAGCTAGTTATGGAGCCTGGAAGTAACTGGCAGGTGTTCTGTGTGTGGCTCCTTCACGAGGAGAAGGAAAATTATGTCCTCACATTGGTATCCTCGTTTAAAGCTCCAGCATTCTATGGACCTGTTGGTTCCTGTGAATTTAAGCATGGACATGATGCCTTGTGTATCCTTTTGTTTGAACTTTGTGGCAATGTTCTGCGTGAAGGAAGGGCGATGCATGGAAAGAAAGATAGGAAAGAATTACTAGTTTATCGTCCCTCCACTAATATGTGGCACTACTTAGACTGTCCAGAAAACTTGAAATTGCATTATTTTGTTTCAACAACAAAACGGATCTTTGTTTTACCCAGAAAAGACATTTGCTTTGGCATGGATAAGCAGACGAACTGATGGATGAACAAAGTTTTGCAATGCATATGCAAAAACAAGTTAAAAGGTATGCAATCATTTATAATTAGTCGTTATTTTCATAGCTTGGCAAATGAGGATATAATTCTTATCCCAATCAATTTTACTATATGTCCAATAAAAAACGGAAGCACCAGAAATGTACTCTAATCAAATGATCAATACAATGATTTGTCTACTATGGCTGGGGCTGTAATTTTTTGTGGCTAAAGGCTTAACAGAAGTTTCACAAGCAGATCTCTCAGCTATGACAAATCTGGAAGCCCCCGTTCTGATTCTAGAAGTTGGCATGTATGATGAATGAAACATTATGGGTGGTATCTTGTGGGCATCTTATGGATTAAAAAAAGCTTTTCTTTTTCTTCCCTTTGGCCTTTGCTGACATGAAAAATCAGTTACTTCAATATTTAAAGCAAAGGAAAAGCAGTCAAAAAAATTTCGGAAATGTATGCTCGATGCAAAGTAATGTGTAGGCCAAGTTCACAATGGCAGTGAATTAAGTTTGATTCATAAAGGTCAAGAACTATTAAACGTCAAGAACTATTTCTACATTTCAGCAGCATAAGGAGTCGAACTTATGGATTAAATAAAGCTTTTCTTTTTCTTCCCCTTGGCCTTTGCTGACATGAAAAATCAGTTACTTCGTTCTTTAGAGCAAGGGGAAAGCAGTCCAAAAAAATTTCGGAAAATTATCCTCGATTCAAAGTAATGTGCCTGCCAAGTTCACAATAGCAGTGAATTAAGTTTGATTCGTATAAGGTAAGAACTATTTCTACATTTCAGCAGTATAAGAAGTCGAACAAATGACATTATTGCAGGACGGTTGTAATATTAATCCTAAGTGGTCAGATGCAGGCATATTCACGAGATATGCCAATGCATGGATCTTGGCCCCTCATTGAAGTGTTTGACGGGGTCAAATCCTTATGTGGCTCTATTTTTTAGGGTCGATCCATCTTATGAACCAAACCAAATACATAATTGACTTGCATTAGTATAATACACCTTTTACCACCGTGGCTTCCTGCTGAAGGCTTGCAGCCTCAACTAGAATTGGCCTGCAGCACATACATAAAGAAGGTCGAGCCTGTCCTGCATTACACATAAGAAGAGGAGGCAACACATATACTCAGGCCAGGGGAATCGAACCCCGTGCGCTTTGTGCATACTATAAGGCCTATCCTCCCCCTTAAGGTGTTGGGGGCTATTCTCATGCATTGCATTCACAACCAATCACAAACATTCACACATAATTTGTCATATGCCATGGAATCAAAGAACATAACAATCCTTCCTCCCACACAGAAAGCCAAACACAGATTTTCCTTTCCTTAAAGGTTACCGAATCTACAGTTTAAACAACAAAATAACAACTCAATAAATTAATGGCGCACAAATCAACAACAGCAGGTGTTTTGAGACGACCCCTCTTCCTTCCCACAACCTTGGCAACAGCTTGGGCGTCGCAGAAGCTAAATAACTTCTCAAACTAAAACAGTTCATAGGGTTTCATCAGCACCAACAAGCCCCAGGGTGGCCTTTCAGGCCACCAGAATTTGGCTTTTTTTTTTCTGAAGACGAGAAGCGATAAATAGATCCGGGAGGAAGCAGAGCCAAATGACGTGCCATATCACCATCGAGGACTTATCCACAACTTCATAGCAGCGCAACTGCTGCTCACAATATGCGCCATGCCACATGCAAACCTTCCTGTTGGGAATATAAGGTTCGTCTCATAAAGATGACCTTCCATGATTGTAGGAACTGATCCTATATTTGGATCAAACCGTTGTACTGACTTTATTAGCCATGCATAAATAGATGACCGACCCAACAGAAGTTACGTTGGAGTCTTTGTGTTCCATCTGTGCGCCTTTGTTCTAAATCTTATCATGGTATCAGAGCCACGGCTTTGAGATTCAAGATTGAGGAAAAGGGTTGAGGAGAAGAGATTGAGAAGGTCTTTTGTTGAGAAGGTCTTTTGTGGTGTTGCGATGCTCGAGAGGCGTGGCGTGGCGGAATCTTTGTTGGGGTCGAAACAAAAAGGAAGCTGAATCATGTCAAGTTTGCAGATTGATCTTAAGAATCTCAAATGCGATCTACTGGTTCTGGCGGATGCAATCGGTGTTGGAAGAAAGAGGTGTTTGGGATGTTGTCTCAGGAAATGAACCCATGCCTCAAGATGATGAGGATGAGGAAGCTGAAGAAGGAAAATCTAAAGGGAAGGGTAAAAAAGTGACACTAGCGGAATGGCGAAAGAAGGATAATCGAGCAAAGACCACAATGATCTTTGGATTAAAAGATACACAAATTCCGGCTGTGGGGCTCAAAACCACACGACCAAGAAGGCTGGGAATGTTTGGAGAAAACATTGAACACAAAGCCATACTTCACAAAAAGATGCATCTATGGAAGAAGTTCTTTAGTGCCAAGATGGGACCATCGGCCAGATCCGGCCGGAACCATGTGAGCAAGATCACGGTCTTTTGCCTCTCAACTTGGGGCACTAAACCACAATGTGGCGATGAGGATCTAGCCATGGCAATCCTTATGAGCCTTCGGACTCATACAATTCTATGAAGCCGGACTATGGGGTGTCCAGGGCAGGGCAAAAGCCAATCGAGGTTGTAATTTGGGCTATTCTCAACACAAGCACTCTTAAAGATCCCATGGAAGGGGTCACTGATACAGACTCTAATTGCAACTAGTCCGAAGCCAAGAGGAGCGTCCAAGAGGGCCTATAAAATCTTTGGAATTGTCAAAACGGCCATATATCCAAGTATTGCCCGAGAGGAGACTAGGGAGTCTGAGGAAGATCACAAGACATCGAGATCCAATGAGAAGAAGTCTGGAGCTGTCACTGCAAGTTCAGGCCAGAGAAAGAAATGGACCAATTACCGTTCCAAAAAAAAAAACTTATGTTCTTTGAAGGAGAATCATCGAGAATGAATCGGGGATGAGGCTCAGGGTTATATGGCAGAACTTACACATGACCCTATTTCTTTGAAGCCACAGTGGCAGCATAATTTGGTTTGCATGGGGTTCAAGATCCCGATGAAGATGAGGATGTTGCAATTCTTTGAGGAGGACATCTTTGTTGTTCACAAATTTACGCACCAATGATGGGCTGGAGCTCTACATGAGCAAGACAACTTGTTTGCTTTCTTTGAAATTTGAAGCTTTTGAGGCGGTTTCAAGGAGGAACCCATGCGTTACATGGATTTTTAGATTGTGGAGCAACTCACACAATGGCACAAACAAAGAATGGTTCGATCCTTGGTTGAAGCAACCGACACCAAATTTGTAAGTGGCATCTCTTACGGGTTGCATGTTGCAGGTCAAGGCACAATTCGGGTTGAGTTCTTGGATGGGCCAAAGGCATTGCAACATGTTCTTTAGATGCACACTTTCGAGGAAGAATCTGCTATCACTCTCTAAAAGCTGGGCGATATGGGGCTCAAGCTGTATGATTACTTCCGCGAGATGTCTTTATTCTCGGTCGAGAAAAAAAGGTTGGTGGCTAAAGGCACCGCGAGCGGGTTATCTATACAAGTTAAGAGAAGCGGTGAGAGCACCTCCATGGCTCTCTTAGCGGGATCTCTTGATGATCTGCTTCATCTTTGGCATCGGCCCGGTTTGGGCATATCGGTGAGAAGCGGCTCAAACAATTACATGTTAACAATCTAGTCACGAGGGCCTTGAATTTGATATTACACAAAAGCTGCGGGTTTGTGGCGGTTGCATAATGGCCAAACAACCACATCTTTCTCGATCTAGAAAGCCGGGGCACTTTCGTGCCACAAAGGGTGCTTTTTTTATTGACCTACCCAATTTAGGCGGCGGCTCGGCCTCCGGCTCGGCACCTATTTTCAGCTTTTTCGTTGGCGTGAAGGGCGCCCTTCATCATTTTGAAGGGCGCCCTTCATCATTTTTGCGGGGTGTGCGGGCTGCTTGTAGCGAAAAGTTTTCGCGGCCGAAATTGATTAGGTGCGCTAGGGATTTTCGAATCGTGATCATTTTGATTATGATTTTGATTTTTCGAATTGAAAGTGTAATTGGGTTGGGAAGTTCGGTTCATTACGCTACTCTTAGGAATTCCGGCATCTAGCTATGGCCCGAAGTCCGTGAGGTAAAAATCCCTCTATTTCTCATGCTTTTTCTTTATCTCGATATTGAACTAAAAAGTTTGTTTGATGTTATCGAGGGGCTGCTTTTACAGAGGCGAGTATGAATTTCACACAAGCGAGAGGTTTGTGTAATGAAGGGAAAAAGCCAAAAGGATTTGAAGGCGAAGGATGTTTCCGGCCAGTGATTTTCTTGAAGTCTGGCGGTGCCCACCGGAAAAGGAAAGATAAATTTAAAATTTGTTAGGCCCCGGTTATGCGTCTTTGCATGACCTGCTTTGGAAAGGATTTATCGAGAAAAAGCAAGCCTACCAACAATGAGGTTAGGGTAACCTTTGCTCGAGCTTTTGCTTGGAGTAATACCCAGCGAGCTTTGTCAACCCTGGGCAATTCAAAGTGAAGCTGGGCTAGTTTTTGCTTTGCAGAAGCTTATCGAACATCTGGCGCCAGATTTCTAAAGGGAGAGACCAGCGACTCTTGTTTGAATAACAACGCTGTTTTGGATCACTTGGGTAAGCTTGCTGAGATGAAGAGAGATCTGAGAGGAGTTGCTATTATCAAAACAAGAGTCTTTGTTGAGGAAAGAAGGTGCTATTCTTTGGAGCGGACATAGCTTGCAAAGCTATATATGAAAATATAGAGCAAAGCGAAGTCCGAGAGAAGACCTTGAGCGTGATTTTCGAGAAGAAGTTGATGCTATTGCAAAACTAAAGAATGATGAAGAAGTTATCACGAGAGCTTTTGGGTCAACACTTCTGAAAATAGATTCTAAAGGGGGAATAAACACATTAAGTAAAGAAATTTCTTTCTTTGAAGGATGAAATAGATACCTTTGAGGAATCAATGGCTAAGTGGCATGCAAAGGCTAAGCATATTTCAGCCATGCAACAAGATAGTTAAAACACCAAAGCTCGGATGGAGTTGGGTATGGGTGTGTATTCTTTGCCTTTGCTAACTACTTTGATGTATGTCGGGGCATGTGGCCTTTGTTTTCCTCAAGAATATGACACATTTTGTTAAAATAAACCAATGTGGACATAAGTACCATGTGTTTTGCTTTTCAAGCGTCTTTGAAAACTATGCCTTTGTGTGGTTCCCTGTTGTGGAGAGGAAGTCCCAAGCAACATTTTGCGGAGGCTGGGATTCAAAAATTGATATTGTGATTGAAGAGGACTCTAACTATGAAGATGAAGAAAAACTGAAAATGCAAGCGATTGATGAAGATAAAAAGCGAAGGATGAAGTTGATAAGCGACACCACTTTGTACAATAAACACGCAAGTCTTTGAATTTAAAAGCGAGAAAGGACTGCAAAAATTTAAGAAAAAGGAAGACAAGGGCCAGCACCAAGAAAGACTTCGAAACACTGTTGCAAGTAAGTATTCTTGTTCAATGTATCTTGTAATATATTTGTTTTGTGCTAACTTCAATTCTATTTGAGCAGGTTATAGATATTGACAAAATTTGAGTCTGTTAAATTTGCTCACATATCTCCCATAAAAGGTACACATTTAGTTTTAGTATTATAACTTCTCTTTAAGTTACATTAATTTTAAATTAATCTTGCAGACAAAGAAGACCCACCCGACCTTTGGACAACTGGAGATAAGAAGACCCTGCCCGACCTTTGGACAACTGCGGACAAAGAAGACCCTTGCAAGAACTAAGCTTGGAGCATGAAGAAAAATGGTAAGTCTAATCGAAATTTTGAATAGTAGTCCATGTTCAATTTAGTTGTACTAAATATTGATTTCTTGTTGCGAGAAATGTGTCTAACATTCTTTGTGAAAACTTCTTCTTGAAGATGCAAGGTTGGAGCCTATAGAAGATCAAGATCTTTGGAGATATAAAGAACAATGATCTTTGAAGAGGATATAGGAGCAGATTTATCCACGGGATATAGGAGCGGTTTATCACGGGATAAAGGGCTTGAGAATCACGAAGAAGAAATCCTTCCGGTGGTACAACTGGAGGAAAATTATCTTGCTTTTAAAAGGCAAGACTTTTACGATTTAGCGATCTCTCGGCATCTACCAAGCATCTTATCGGCATCTACCGGGGAGGATATTATGAGGATGTTTTTTTTTAAATATTATGTGGATCTTGTATACATGCAACACAATTTTGTTCCATAGTGTTGACATGTTTTTTTATATTTTATGTAATAGCAAGGTTTACACTAATATAAGGTTTGCATTCTGGAATATAAGTTTTA
This sequence comes from Isoetes taiwanensis, assembly GCA_021234155.1. NCBI lineage: Eukaryota > Viridiplantae > Streptophyta > Lycopodiopsida > Isoetales > Isoetaceae > Isoetes > Isoetes taiwanensis. Next base: position 25,807,532 of record JAJEKV010000006.1, read on the forward strand.
CATAAGTTTTACATTAGGTTTTTACATGTAGAAGGTTTACATTAATATAAGGTTTACATATGAATAAGGTTTACATAAGGTTTACATAAGGTTTACATATGAATAAGGTTTACATAAGGTTTACATATGAATAAGGTTTACATAAGGTTTACATAAGGTTTATGTATAAGGTTTACATATGAATAGCAATAGGTTTATGTATAATAGGAATAGTAATGAATAAGGTTTATGAATAAGGTCTATATGATATGAAGAATAGCAATGAATAAGGTTTATGAATAAGGTTTACATATGAAGAATAGCAATGAAGGTTTATGGTTGACATGTTTATGTTTACATGTTTATGGTTTACATGTTTATGTTTATGATTGAAAACCAATATGATTGTTTATGTTTACAACCAATATGTTTATGGTTATGATTGACAACCAATTTGATTACATATGAACTATGACAACATATTTGACAACAAATTTACAATATGATTTACAATTTACAATATGTTTCACAATTTACAAATTGGTCTAAGGTTCACAGTTTGAATCACAAAGCATCTTTGCCTTTTGCTGCTTTTGCTTTTGATTCCTTCTTTCCTTTCAGATCATTTCCTTTAGACTCTAAAACTTCTTGAGCATAAATGGATGTGCTTTGATGCAAGCTATCCATAATTTGATCTTCCTGACATAAAGGGGTTTCAAGGCATGAAATACTGAGAAAGAAACCTCAAACTTAGGATACTCCCTTCTGAAACGCTGGTAAAATGAAACCTGCAAAAACAGACACAAGAATTACAGCAATTAGAGCAATTACAGCAGAATTACAGCAATTACAGCAATTGTAACAACATCCAGCATGTGCAATCAAACTAACCTTAGTATCCTCAATGAAGTGTAATGGATGCATGATCTTGAATCCTTCAGCCACTCTAATCCTTATAACATGTTTCTTGCATGGAGACACTCGTGTGTTATCTCTCCAAAAGTCAACTATTAGCTTCCTCTCATCATAAGAGAGTCTGTCAAATCTAGTATTCTTCTTGAACATGGACCATGGTCCACTACCATGCTCTATGACCAATCTTCTATTTCTTTGCCAAGTGACACAATCTTCCTATTCATATTCATTTGCTTGGCAAAAGCAGACTTGTTAGTTTCACCATTGACTGTAAAAGTCATTGCAGCACTTCTTGCTCTCCACACATCTGTATTTTTTGAATACTTATGAGCTGCAAAAGACTCCCTCAAATTGTTAATGATTGTTTTCATTGTGTTTAATTCTTTGCTGTTTGAGAGATCTAGTTCAGGTATCCACTTTCTAGCACCCCCTAGAATTTCCACTCTTTCTTCAGATGTAGCATTCTCACACAATTCGTTCACAAGCTTGCCTAATTCTTTTGACAACTTTCTTTTCTTCCAACTGCTGAATGAACCTTTCTTACCAACAGTAGCATCATTTGCAACTGCACCTAAATTGCCAGTTGCAGCATCCACTTCTCTTTTTTTCTGTCTTTGAATCCTCCTGATTTCGGCCTGTCTTTTTTTGAAAGCGGTTTCATAATTCTCTTGGTTTGCAAGCACTGCAATTCTAACTACAGTCAGAACGAAATTTATCAATGCAAATATCTCTATTATAGCAAATACGTATTATGGCGGTCGGATCAACCTCTCTGACATTGCCAACATCCATAACTTCATCATCCTCATTTGATATTCCACCATATTCTCCTGTAATTTTAGCATGTCAGTTTACTTTTTATAAACCAAGTAACAAATTTAAATTGCATACTCGACATGTTGAAATCATGTTCAAAGTCCATAAATTCAGCACCATTGAATGAATTACGTTTCCCTTGAAAGCGATTACATTACATCGGTCGGCAATTTAGAACAAAAAATTCACAATTTAATAGCGAGAGGCATTTAACAAGGAATACCTGGTCTTTCATCTTCATGATGAAATTCTTGATCTGAATTTTTAGTCTTCAAATGTAGTTTCTTCATTCCTTGTGAAATCCTTTGTTTCAATGTGAGTACCGACTTCGATTTGTGTAGGTGATTCTTCAAGGTAATTTTACGCAAATTGTGAACGGCACTCCAAATAAACTTGGAATTGTTGATGAACTCTTGCATGCCCTGACAATCCCGGGCATCAAATTGCGCCAAAATGCCTGGACCGCGAAGCAAAGGAATTCATCTCTCAACTCAAGAACCATAGGCGTGCTTCAAGCGAGCTGAAACAACATAATTAAAGAAGGTCGCGGCATTTGATTTGGGCGGGGAAATTCCAATTCGAATTGGAGATTGCAAACTAAAATTTTGGGATCGATGACTTGGCCAAAAATAGCAGGAATGATGGATCTTGACTCCCGCTCAAGGCTGGCTATGGCGGGTGAAGTGCTTGACGAAACGTGAAGGGCGGTCGAAAAAATTTTATGATGGGTATCAGCACCTTACCAGCACCAATGTCGCGACATGATTTTTTGAGTAGGTCAATAAAAAAAGCACCCCAAGAAAGCTTGGCTTGGTCCATTCTGATGTTAGTGGCCCCGTACCTATTCCTTCTCTTGGCGGAGCAGTCTACTTCATGGTGTTAGTAGATGATTTCACCCGTAAGACTTTCTTGTATTTGATGAAATGCAAGAGTGAGGTGCTACATTGGTTTCAGATTTGGAAGAAAGAAGTTGAGAGGGAAACAAGTCTGAATTTGGCGTGTATGCGCTGTGATAATGCTAAAGAGTACTTGTCTGGTGCCTTTATTGAAGTCTTGCAACAAGAGGGAATCAAACGTCAACTTTCTTTGCCTTATGAGCACCATCAAAATGGCGTAGCTGAGCGCAAGATTCGAACCCTGAAAGAATGTGCCCGGAGTACGGTTCGCTTTGCTGGTCTTGCTGATTACTTCTGGGGAGAAGCTCTTATGACAGCTGCCTACCTTCAAAATCGTGCTCCCACTGTTGCAGTTCTTGGAAAGACCCCCAGAGGAAGCTTGGACAGGTCACAAACCTGACGTGAGCCACCTCAAAGTCTTCGGTTGTCCAGCCTATGCACATATCTCTTCTGATATCTGCTCCAAATCTGCTCCACATGCTCGCAGATGTGTTTTTGTGGGCTACTGCACCACCAGCAAAGGTTATCGATTGATTGACACCACCACCAAACGCCTGATCCAGAGCTGCAGCGTCACCTTTGATGAACTTGGCATGGAGGCAACGGACTTATTTCGGCACCGTGCAGCTGGAGGTATGTTTCAAAAACCTGAGGACTCAGTGCTTTGGTTGGAATTAGATGTGCCACTTGCTGCCCCCTCCTCTTCCGAGCCTTCTGCAACACCCATATCGACACCCTCTTCTTCCTTAACTCCTTCCGTTGCTTCCTCTCCTCCTGATCCATTCCCAATTTGTCCAGCATCCTCTTCTTCCTTAACTCCTTCCGTTGCATCCTCTCCTGATCCATTCCCAATTTGTCCAACATCCCTTCCTGCACCACGAAGATCTGCACGCACTCCTAAGCCCACTGATCGTTTTCTGTCCTACCAGCAGTCCCGGAAATCTCAGAAATCAGCTTCTTCCAATCTTGCTGATGCTCTTACCGCTGAATCTACCCTTCACACTCTTTTCTCTGATTGGTAGTCTCACGATCTTGAAGAAGTCTGCGCCCATGCCTATTTCTCCTCTGAACTGCTTGAACCCTTGACTGTCAAATCCGCTCTTTCTGGTCCTCATGCCCAAGAGTGGCTCCAAGCTATGCATGAAGAGATGGCCGCCATGGAAGCTACTCATGCATGGGATCTCACTGAACTTCCACCAGGCAGAAAACCCATAGGTTGTCGTTGGGTCTTCAAACTCAAAACCCATGAAGACAATTCTATCGCCCGCTTTAGAGCAAGACTTGTAGCTAAAGGATATTCTCAGCAGCCCGGCATTGACTATGATGAGACCTTTTCTCCCGTTGCTAAACTCACCTCTATCAGGCTCATCCTTGCTCTAGCAACCCAACAAGATTTCGAAATTCAGCAAATGGATGTTAAAACGGCCTTTCTCAATGGCCATCTTCATGAAGAAATCTATATGTCCCAACACGAAGGCTTTGTTGCCCCCGAAAAAGCCCATCTTGTTTGTAAGCTTCAACGTGCCTGTATGGTTTAAAAGCAGAGCCCTAGAGCTTAGTACCACCACGATTGACTCATTTCTCTGAGACTCATGGCTTTACTCGTTGTGTTACTGAGTGGAACGTTTATGTCCAACATACTTCTTCTTCCATTCTTATTGTCGTTGTCTACGTCGATGACCTGATCCTTGTCAGTAATCAAGTGCCCTGCCTGAACCAGCTCAAGCAACACCTTTCTTCTCGCTTTCGGATGACTGATTTAGGAGATATCCAAACTTGCCTTGGCCTCCAAGTCATTCGTGACAGACCCAATCGTTCCATCATACTTCATCAAACGAAAGCCATTCTCAATATTTGTCGTCGCTTCAATCTTCTTCATGCATCTCTAAATCAACTCCGCTTGCTCACGAACCTCAAGCTCGACCAATCTATGGCCCCCACCACCGCTCATGAACAAGCATTGATGGCCTCTATTCCATACCGAAGCGCAATTGGGTGCCTCATGTACTTAATGGTTAGCAGCAGACCAGATATTGCTGCAGCAGTTGGTGCCGTTAGCAGATTCATGGCCAATCCCGGTCATGAACAATTGGAAAGCCACGAAGCGGATCTTGCGTTATCTCACAGCTACAGCCAACATGGGTCTCAAATTTGCCCCTGATTCCACGTTTCCAAATCCTACCTTAACAGGCTTTGTTGATTCAGATTGGGCAGGTGATCCAGATTCCAGGTGATCTACCACGGGCTTCTCCATTATGCTTCATGGGGCTGCTGTCACCTGGACTTCCTGTAAACAAACTTCCGTCGCGCTATCATCTTGTGAAGCGGAGTATATGGCCACCTCGGCTGCAGTCAGGGAGATCACATGGCTTCGTCTTGAACTTGGATATCCTCAGGAACAGCCCACAGTCTTGTACAATGACAACCGCAGCAGCATTGCATTGACGGATAATCCCATTTTGCACAAGCAGTCCAAACACATCAGTATCCACCATCACTTCACTCGAGACAAGGTCCAGGATGGCACTCTTATCATGGAATATCTACCAACTACAGAAATGCCTGCTGATCTCCTCACTAAACCTCTATGCAAAGACCTCTTTGACCAGCATTGTGCCACGCTCGGACTCTGTTCAAGTTCAAGTTCAACCACGGGAGAGAATGAAAAATGGCAGCGGCATGTTTCTTGGCGGCTAGGGCAGTGGACGGAGGAAACCGCCTTCTCCTCTCCAAATCCGGCACTGCTGCCACTGTCTTGGTGCTCATACAACCAGGTCGTTGCTAGCAGGGCAACATAAACTTCTTGCTTCCAAAATTTTTGAGAAAAAGGATGCGTGCGGTTACATATTTCTTCTCCTTTAAAGGCGGCTACAATCGGCTTCTTTGTCTGTGAAATAGGTAACCACAAACGTGGCTCTCTTCTTTAATGCTTTGCATTATGTCCTTTCCCTTCTTCTTGGATATGGTCACTCCGAAAGGGTTTGCTCGAAAGAGACACTGGCCTATAAGGTGAAGAGGAGAAGAATTTTCGCAGCAAGATTCAGGTTATGGAGAGACAGTATGTTTTTTTTTACAGTGAAAACCCTTTGGTCTGAAGAATTTCTTGGAATGAATTTTATATTGCCATTATCTTTTCACTCTTCCTTGCTAGCAGGAAGATCCAGATTCTGCTAAAGATGATAAGAAAGGTTCAGTTTGGTCAGGAGAATTCTCTATGTTAATCAGAATTACTGTTTTAAATTGAAGAGACAGGGGATAAAAAAACATGGCGGCTCTGACATAAAACATGAACAACGGAAGCATCTAGGCTGCTTTTCAAGAATCTTGTTATGCTTGTCAAGCCTCTCAAATTCGAAGGTTGAGAGAAATTTTGGTACTGATGCCAAAATGCCTTGGCTGCTTATATGGAGTTGAGAGATATTTTGGTGCTGATGCCTAAATGCCTTGACTGTCCAGGGAAAAAAATAGCGGCTAATATTAGCCAAATGGCGATTTTTTGGACTTTTTTGGAAAAAGTATGGCTAAACCATAAAAGGAGGAAATTTTTGAAAAAAGCGAAAAAAAAATAAGCCAAATATTTTCAAAGTTGACCTCCCTTACACCAAGGTTTAGCCAAACATAAGAAAAGAAGGGGAGGAAAAATTCTTCCACTTTAGCCAAACGTTCGAAAGTTTTCCTATGCATTTAGGGATAGATTAGCCATACTTTTTAATAGCTAATGTAAGATATGAGATTATTCATGAGATTATAGAATAGAGGTTGCTAATACTATATTAGATGGACGGTTTTTGTTCTCCAACTAGTAGATTTCTATTATTAATATGTTAGGTACAATAAAAAGTTTGGCATAGCATAAATGTTTGGCTAAAAGTTTATATAAAGGTAAAAGGTTCAAACGAAAATAGCCAAACATTCAAAACTAGTAAAGGAAAATTATTCAACTTTAGCCATACATTCGAAAGTTTTCCTATGTATTTTGGGTTAAATTAGCCAAAGTTGTTCTAGCTAATCTAAAATATGACTTTAGTAATTTTTTCCCCATTGTATCCATATGGATTTGATATGCTCAAATACTGCTATGTTTGAGCATATGCTTCTCCGAATGTGCTTCTTCAGGTACTGATATGCCTGTACTACATTTGGCTGCTGTCTTCTTTCTAAGGCCATACATCTTCCTTTTACTTCAGCTGTTCAGATTACATGTATGTTCTTCAGAACAAGATGTATCATTTAGAAACCTTTGGCTCTTTTGGATCATCTTGCAACTTTTGGTTCCGATGTGGAGAGATAATTACAACACAAGTATATGTGCTATTATTAGAGCTTTGAATAAGTTTCTGCAGTTAAGGGAATGAAGAAGTTGAGTCCACTCCTATAGTAGTTCTCTTACTGTAACGAGGCATTGTATTTTCTTCTATATATATAATATAAAAAAAACACCGTTCTCTCAAAAAAAAAAAAAAGTTCAGCTCTGAGTCGAGCATGGGGGAGAAGGAGACCAACATTTAGAGCAAGAATGTAGCAGAGTAGCAGCAGGTCAGCACCAAGAATGTAGCAGAGTAGCAGCAGATCAGCACCAGCCAAGTAGCAGCAAAAGTAGCAGCAATCTATTACAGTAGCAGTTACATATTAGTGTTTTCCTTGTCTATAGCTGTTATCCAATCCTCGTCTCAGAAGGCTTCACATTATGAGCCGAATGGGGGAGTGTTGGGAATATAAGGTTCGTCTCATAAAGATGACCTTCCATGATTGTAGGAACTGATCCTATATTTGGATCAAACCGTTGTACTGACTTTATTAGCCATGCATAAATAGATGACCGACCCAACAGAAGTTACGTTGGAGTCTTTGTGTTCCATCTGTGCGCCTTTGTTCTAAATCTTATCACTTCCAAATCTGGCATGCCTACTTGCACCATCGAAACAAGAAAACAAAAAAATAGCCCTAAAATCTAGCACACAAGACTAGCCAAACTTTCCCTTCTTTGCGTATTCTCATATAAATACCACTAAAGAATCTTCCAAATCATATATTGTAAACATACCTTAACCTTGAATTGCAAACGTTATGAATTTCGATGCATGATTTACCTTAACCTTGAATTGCAAATGTTATGAATTTCGATGCATGAAAAAGGCATCGTTCCTTTCTGCCTTACTACATTTTGGAAGTTACCTCATCCGTATGGTCTTCAAATTTTTATGGGATTTTCTTGAGTCGCCAATAACAATATCAAAAGTAACTAGTTATGGTGCTCATGGTTGCTGGGCATAAGTTAGGATTGTGTAGATGACAATCCAGCAATGCCCAATCATACCTTCGGTGTTCTCTTGATACCTTCATACCTTTAGGAGCTGAAAGAGGCTCATGATATTGCTGCAATAGATGTCATTGCACATGAGTTGAATCACGGTTTGCAAGTAGTTAGTTTGGCTTGCAATATATGTCATTGCACATGAGTTGAATGCATTTGCAAGATTAGTTACATTAGTTTTAAAAAAGAAATTGTGTTCCTTTTAGGTCTTCCGTCAGACGCCTTTGATTCTGACGTTTTTTTGAAAAATACATATTTTATACAATTTTAAAATTTTTTTAAAAATTTGAAAAAAAGCTTAAATATTTAAATATAAACACAAGCAATTTGAAATTGGTTAGCATGTTTGTTTGCTACAACCTTCCTTTAGGTCCTTTTTCAAAAAAGCATTAAGCGTATTTTTTCATTGTTCATTTTTAAAAAAATCTGGTTTGTTATTTAGGTCCTTTGTCAAATTGTATTATTTCATTGTTCATTACTTTGTTATTTAACAGAAAGCTGTTTTCTACTTCTTATACGTTGAGACCCTAATCAAATTATACACCATTTAATCGAATTGAAGCAAATTTCCTTGAATTCATGTTTGTGCATTTTGTGTCTTGTCAATAACATGATGTCAATAACATGATAGTACATGAGCGGATAATTAGATTAGAAATAATGTGCAAAGCAGTTTAAGAATGATTCAACTCTTTTTACATTCTTGCAGCCATTAAAAAGGAAGTGATGCTTACACTTGATTGCAGTGCATCTTCACAGCCATTGAAAAGGAAGTTATGCTTACACTTGTCTGTAGTACACATATAACAACCAAAATTAGCATAATCCATAACCAAAACATAGGCAAAATTTACTGGAATTCCACAATTTTTAAACACCCATTCTTGTAGATCTGCATCATTCAACAAAATGCTTATAATGAGCCATTGTACTTAGAAAGACATGCCTTCATATTGGGATCTCTTTAGAATACAAATACAAATACAAATACAAATACAAATACAAATACAAATACAAATACAAATACAAATACAAATACAAATACAAATACAAATACAAATACAAATACAAAAGTAAAAAAGGGGTTTTACATCATAAAAGCATCACTGAACTGGAGCATGTGCTAGCTGAATTGGACATTGACCTACCGTACTTGTAGTTCAAATATATAACCTCGACAATAACTGCAAAACTATCATAAGTCGTATTTAATTAAAGTGGGACAAATCTTGAATTTTGGGACTCGGACTGAAAATGGGACTCACACCCCATAAAATTTTTTTTGGAATTGATTGCTTGAATAGAATTACACATCACACACAAAGAATTGGGTTACTTGTTTTCCTCATAAATTTTACAAACCACTAGTTGAGAAAGTTTTCAAGCTTCTCAATATTATCTACCCTCATACAATGATATAGCATGGAGGTTGCTCATGGCTTTGTCCATCTCCCTTCTTGGGATCTTGTGTGTGTTGTCCTTTGCAGTGTGAGAACTTGGATATGACCATACCACACACTCCACCAATTCCCTCCTTTGAGGATCAGCATAATTTGCTCTCCACTTCTTCTCCCGGTGATTGTGGTATTGATCCTTCAAGTTGCCCTTCTTGTGTCTCCCAATGGGCTCCCAATATTGAATTTGGAATCCGGGGCGCAACTCCTCTCCATCGGGCATAGTGGTGGTTACATCGGGAGAGTGCCACCCCTAACCATATTGGGCCCCTCATCATCGGGCCTTACTAGCACAAAAGTATCCTTCCTTGATGTCCTCAAAGGGATCCCACTTTCGGGAAGATCAAACCACTTCGGCTTTGAGGCCTTACTTCCCACAAACCACTTGGAACCCTTGTTAGGACCCAAGTGAACATTCTTAAACGTGCTTGCTCATGAGAACCCTCCCATCTTGACTCCTGGCAAGAACCCGTCTCTTAGCTTCCTCCCACATGGTTGTTCGGTTTCTAAGCATGTCACAACTTTCTCCCAATTACTTGATTAGGAGTCCATTTGATTTTTCTCAAGAGTGGAGGTGTGCTTTCCATTTCAAACATCATCCCAAGTTATGTAATCCTTGATGCCCTTCACTAGTTGGCTAGAGTCTTTGGCAGATCTTGAAGGGGAGGTAGTGGTTTTGGCTGCCCTTTAGGAATGAGAACTTCACCGCTGACACCCCTTTTGCCACAACTCGATTCCTTGTACATGCATCCACAACTTGTCACCTGGTCTCCACTTATATTGCATGATTGGTATTCCATCCCTAACCCAAAACTTGAACTGAAGTGGCTTTGTGTGTCCTATCAACTGGTCCTTACCATCTAGCAAGTATCCCTCTACAAATGATTTCCAATCTGCAACCTCATCCATCAAGAAAGCCATTGGGTTGGGGTCAATGCAGCTCTCAAACACATCCATTAGTTCAGGGAGACTAGTCACGTTTTCTCTCTTGAGCTTGGTGGAGAAAGTTCCAAAGAATCCATCTATATCATCATGCGTATGCCCAACCATCATGAATCCCACTTTCACAACTTTGAATACTCCCACTGCTGTCACGTATGACATTGCCCCAAACATCCATCTATTCTTGTTTTCTTTCCAACAGTTGTCCAATTGAACACATAGCTCCTCAGGCAGTGGTTTCTCAAGTAAGGAGAAATCATCCCAAGTCCTCCTTGATTCACTAGACACCTTGGATGTGAGCATTTTTATCTGCCTTTGGTAACAAAGCGGTTGATCATCCATCAAAGCCTCAAAAATGGGTGCTGAAGGGGAATACCTCCTCCCTTCTATTGATCCTTTCTCTAGTGTTCTCAAGCACTTGAAAATAGAGCTCACATGGAAGTTTGGATCATCCCTCCATAGATCAAGCACAAAATGACCATATGTTCCAGTTCCATGACCATGTGTTAAGACACCCGCCAGACTTACTTTCATCTGAAAAGCGTTTTGACAACGCTTGGGTAAAGGATCTAGCTTTGGCAAGAAAGTCTTGTGTTGGTCCATCTTATCATGAATTATACACAAAAATTTGTCCGGCTGCATCTCAGAAAATGTTCTCCACTGCCAATACAACTGTCTACATGATATTTGGTCCCTTTGATGATCTGCAAATTGCTCCCTAATTGCCATTCTTTCTTTCTCTATTGCAGTTGATGCAAGTATATCCTTGAGTTGAATGCAAGTGTTGCACTTTGAGAATGGTATGTGTTGCGGGGACACTCACGCCCCAGAAGTGAGTGCTCCATAACTTGCTGAAATGTGATTGAGAAAGAGGCCTACCTCCGGTGGTTTCTAGGATGGAGTTGACCTCTTTAAGGCACTCCTTTTGGATATAGTGTTGTGGCAACACCCTTTGCACCACTTGCACACCGTGCTGGGGTTTCACCTTCGACTTGTGGGGCATAGATTGAGACATGTATCTCACAAAGCTCTCGAAGACTGCAATGGCCTTGAGAGTATTTGCTCTAGGTTTCAAAGTGAGTGCATTACCATGTTGGAACAAACTGTGCCCTTTTCTAACCTGCTCCCAGTATCTGTAGAATGAAGACTTGCTCACCCAAGAATCCATCTCAATGCTCTCATACATACCTTCATGCCCCTCAATTGATATAGTAGGCAAGGGGCATTCCGGACTATCACCATTCTTGTGTGTTATATATCTAATTGGCCATCTCAAGCGAAGTTTGGGACTCCAGCAACCTGAGCACACAAATGCAATCACTAGAGCTTCCACGGGACATGATTGTATCAACTTCGATAAGAAGCTTCACAATGCCAACTCCAAGATGATCATCTTCCAGCCTTTCATCATTCACACTATCAAAAGGATCAACTGCAGTTATTATGCCCTCTGCAAATACCGTCTCGTTGCAAGGGTGCAACAACAAGCAACCCATCTTCCTCCATTGGAGCCTAGGGCAATGGCCTGTGCTGGGCTTCCTTGGCTCCACTTTGCTCATCTCACATGCTCCCTGAATGAAAGAGCACATATTAAAACCATATACAACCATATATGAATGAGCACTATAGCCATATAACCATTAGAAACCATATAACCATTAAAAACCATTGAAATCTTGGCTAACATTAACCATTAAGAAGCATTAAAACATTAAAACCTTATAACCATTAAAAACATTAAAACATTTAACACTAACATTTTACATTAAAACATTTAACATTAACCATTAAAAAGCATTAAAACATTATAACCATTAAAACATAGGGCTCCCCGAAATCATGACTGTGCTGACGTGGCCCTTTGTCAGCGACATCTGACATGGCCACGTCAGCAATCCAGGCCACGGATGGCATGCCACACACGTGACTCTAGGAGTGTCATAAATGCCACTTTTTCGAGGGTTCGAGGGTGCGGCCGAAAATAATCGCACCTCTTCCTCTTCTCCCCGACCCCTATTCCTTCCATTCCGCTTTGTCTTCCCCTCGTTCACCTCGGCACTGTTCCCCTATTCCGCCTTGGCGCTCGATTGACTCCTGCATATCCGAAGCAATCTTATGACTGTAGCGTGGTCGACGGATCGCGACGCATCCAGCGACGAGGTTTTGGCTCAATTTGAGTTAGCCAGCAGAAAGTACTTCCTAAGAAGAAAGTGAGAAACTTTTTATCGTAAGTTTTTATATTCTTATACCGCTTGTTTATTGTTTTTGTGCATTTCCTTTACTACTGGTCGTGCATTTTTTACTTGTTCGTGCTTGTTTATTGTTTTTTTGCATTTCCTCTACTACTGTGCTGCCTCTTTATAAACCCTGATACATTTTCCAGCCCGACAAATCCTTACTCTCGCTTTGCAAACGCCTGTAGCAAAATGGAATCGAACTTCTGCAGCCTTCCTCCACATCCAACAAATCTCCCGTATTTTTTTTTTTTTCTTAATATTTTCTCATTTGTCTGCTTTGTTTCAAAGTCGCTTCAATTACTTTCCTTTTGATTTGCTTTCTGTCATTGCTTTCTTGTGTTTAGTTATTGTTTACTTGAATACCTTTGTACATCAATCGTTCTTAGATGCTAATAGTAGTGGCAAGCACCCGACTTAGGAATCCCGGAGAGATAGGAAGAAAAGTATTGCATAACAGTAAGAGAACTGTCTATGATTCATAAAAGAACATAACTATGCATGAAATTGCTTCACAGAAACTTAAAATAGGAATTGCCATACATTGAAAATTTCACTCACAGCATATCCTCCTTTGCAGGAGAGGTGCGTATAAACTTTCTCTTTATGGGCGAAGTGGAATCCCTCAATTTGCCAACAATCAAGAAAGTCAGGGCCTTTATTCCCATCAAGGAAGTCGAGAATGTCTCGACTTCAGGCGTTTGGAAATAGTGGAATGTACACTCGATTGTTGGCTAGTTGAGGGATTCCCATCGCCAAATGAATAACGCCATTCTTGCATTCTCGACTCGCGAGTTGAGAATGTCATACCTAGCCAATGCCTCTAACCTGTCGACAACACCCGCTAATCTAACACACACCAGTGCCGTGGAAACCTAGTGCAATCTCCATGCCTGCAGACCGGCCTTAGCCACTCTCCTTCAAACTATCTTGCTCGGATATTTAAGGGAAGTGGCTTTGACTGTCTCAGTCCTACCGCAGCCAATTCTTAGCCAACCATTCTCGCGGTGTATGGTCGCGATGGCCTCTACTACCCGGGCCGACCAGTCTCCTTCGAACCATCTTCATCGAATATTGGGCGAAGGGATGGGCTCGAATCGGTGGAGGCCTCTACAACTAACCACATGGAAACCATCGAAAGTTGTCAGATCGCGATTCTCGCATTTCTGAATGCCTTAAACCACCAACACTACATGTGTACTATCCGGAGTTCTCGATGGCTGCAGGCATTCTCGACTTCATGTCGAGAATGCAGACAGTGAAGCTAACACTTGCATTCTCGACCGCAAGTCGAAATCCCTTAGCCCGCCCCACATAGCAATGCCCGCCCCCCGTAGACATTCTCCGGTGCCTGGGGATCGATAGTCCTCTACACTCTCCTTCAAACTATATTGCTCGAATATTGCGAAGGAAGTGGCCCCGATCGTCTGCAGCCTTTGGGACGAAAGTACGTGCCTCTACAACTAAGCACTTTGTATTCTCCTGCTTTTAGTCCCAAGTGCCTCTAGCCTGCCTCGCGAGCCACTCTCCTTTGAACCACATTCCTCAATAATATTGCGAGGAGTGGTTCTCGGCAGTGGTGGAGGCCTCTCCGACTAACCACGTGGGATGCATTTGAACCGCATCTCCGTGGCCTTAGACCTAGCCTGATCTATATACAACATTCAAGAAAACATTCCAAGAAAAACACACCTAAAACGGAACTGTTTCACGCTTTCGATCCATTGTTTCGCATCGGCATCTCTCAACCCGTAGAGTAATTCATCTCGGCTGAAAAATGCTCGACAAGGAAACAAGAAATCCGTCGAGCTTATGAGCAGTCCCATGATCTAAGCACTGGGCGGCATGTTCTACAATAAAATAACGTGCATCTTCAAAACTCACCTCTTCACGGTAATTCCTTTCCTCCATTGTAAGAGGAGCATCCCGGACAGGCCTCACCGAGTCTTTTGCTTCTTCCGCCTTGACTCATCATATAGTGCATTCGTGATCTAATACTTGTATCAATGCACGATTCGAACTAGTGTATCCCTCGCTCCATGGCGTCAAAATAGCGTACATTCCTGTCTTCCGGGTAGCTCCTCCGCTTGTATGACTACCTTAGCTTCGGGTTTCAAATACGATCAAATCAACTACTTGCAATAAGACGCTTCTCGGGTTAGAAAAAAATACGTAGCAAAGCGTGGAGGAGCTTTCGCCGCGTCATTGGTATTCCAATAAACTACAGCAATAAGATGCTCAGCTCCCAACTCTAAGGGAGCTTACCGCCAATGCCGGTTGAAGATAAGCTACATCCGCTCCACTAAGTCCCCGGATGTGATTCAATTTCTCAAATGGTGTTTGGGCAAAGCAAAGCCGACCGTCGGCTGCACCCTTAGCCCGCTTTTTTCTTAAATGATTGTATGTCCTTAAATTCAAAATTAAGAACACGCCCGACCTTTTACGCGGCAGTCCTAAAACCTCCAAGGCGCCGGAGGAAGCTTAACTTACGTATTCGTTCGAAAAGAAGATCAAGAATGGCTTACCCGGCCCAAGAAGCGCGCCCGAGCGGAAGCTGGTTCTAGCGGCAGCAAGAAGAGAAAGACAGGCGCTCCAGGTGAGATGTGAGGTTTTTCTTTGGTCGGAATACCTTTACTGATCCATCCTTTGGTCTTGCAAAGATTTACCGAGGACTCACTAGTGATCACCGGCCGCACTCGCTCTTCGGCCATCGAGGGATTGAGATAGAGCTTTTGACACACCAAGCAGATTCTTGGTGGTATGTCGAGGTATCAACAAGTGGGAAGGAGAAAGATCTGTTTCCCACCAAAGGGATAAGAAGAGCTCCGAGACAAGTACAAGAAGGTCGATGTTGTGCTCTCCGCTCAAGCCCGCATTCAAGCATCTATCAATGTTTGTGGAAGACCCCAAAAGAGTAAGTTCTACCACACGAAGAAATTATCGTTTCAAATTATTCTTACTCTTCAATGAGCAAGTCGGCGGCACCGACCAAAAGGTCGGGCGCTTTTAAACCGGTCGTAACCTTGGGTGGAAGGATCCCGGAAAGGATGAAGGAGGCCGGGACCCCAACATCGAGGGAGCTTGGAATGGAGATTTCCGAGTGAGGGAAAACTGCTCAACATGGGGAGCTTCACCTCCGCAGCAGCCGAAGACTCTACAACACTCGGCAAAGGGGGAGGGAAGTTGTGGTTCATAAAGAAAAAAAGTCCCGGACAAGACCACGATGGAGGAGATGACACCACACGGAGGAATCGAGATGATGAAGCGCATCGTAAGATATGGTCGACTCCCCATTAATGGATCCGTGATGAGCGCATCGATTTCACAAAGAGGTGCACGTAAAATGGAGCCGCTGGCTCAAGATATCCGCTGGGAATATCACACAAGCCGCCGCTGACATCGACGCACCGGGGTTTGCACGAGATGCCGCCTTGTTCAACCACGTGGAATTTAATCCAGCACACATGCCGGAGATTCTCAACCGATGGTGCTTGACATCCCGCTGCATCCAATGCTCGGCGGATGTCATACCTTTCGCCAGATCGACCCGGTGAGTTGTTCACCGAAGTCCGAGGAAAGACCAAGGGTAAAGACGCCCCCGCTCGGGTAGTAGACGGGGCATTCATCTGAGGGCGCGCAGTATTGCGCATCCCGAGAAGGAGGTGCCGCAGCGATCAAGGATAGATATGCCAAGCGAGAGTGCAGAAGTTCTTTCAATGGAGACGCCAAAGAACCGAGCCGCCAAAGTTAGCCAACGCCGTAACACAATAGCCGAAAAGTGCCGGCTACATAAGGTAAAGAACTCTCGATTGTTAAAGCCGACTCGAAGTCGAAAGCCCTAGCATCCTATCATTTCGATTATCATCGTTTTCGACTGCGAGTCGAGAAACCCGTGAACACGTAAAAATCAAAGGATGCGGAGGAACTTTTCGACTCGCTGAGTCGAAAAACCCATAGAAGTAAAAGAAAAATTAAACATAAGGGACTTTTCTCGACCATGAAGTCGAAAACCCCGGCCGAAAGAACATTCGAGATTAATGGTCGACGAATCGAAAAGCATCGAAGTTTTCCCATCCTTTCTTCCTCAGCTTTTGGGCAATGTCGCTAGTTTCTATTCTAAGTTGCATCGCTCAAGAGGCGCCGCAAGAAAGGATTTGGGAATGAGCGGTGCTTTCACTGCCCCCGATCTCGAGAGAACACCATGTTCTCCCTCTCCTCAGGGTATTCCCTCGACCGGGAAGTCGAGAAAGACCCTTTGAATCTTCTCCTTTGTGCTCACACTTTCTCGACTTCGCGAAGTCGAGAAACCCCGTGGCAATAGAGAGAACACGAGATTATCGAAGAGCAAAAGATCGAAGCCTTCCCAATCTTTTCCCCCTTCTTCGCAATGTCGCTTAGTTTATATCCTAAGTTGCATCGCTTTGAAGAGGCGGAAAGCAAAGATTTGGGAATGCGCTGATGCTTTCGCCTCGGCCCGACTCTCCTATGTTTTCTAATCTCCTGGTATTCTCGACTGCTGAGTCGAGAAACCCCTCATCCTCCTATTTAGTGTTTACTTCAGGTGTTAGTAGATACTTTCAGGCTCTAACATTGGGACATTTATCGAATGCACCGTATCCCCACCAGATCATACACGCTTTTGGCAACAAGTGGAAAGCATTGGGTTGTCCTCGCCATCCTAAAGGAAACGTGGCTCCTGATAAGGGAAGACCTTTTAAGAAAACTATGCAAATATGTTCTCACTGGAAGGCCAGAAGATGAGGAGGGGGAGGATGAAGAGGAAAAGAAGAAGAGAACACCAAGAAAGGGTAGGGAGTCTCTCTCGCACTAATATGACCTCATTCTTAGCACCGAAGGCGGTCCGGGAGAAATGGACCGAGATATGGGCTCAATGGACAAGAGGCAAGTCAAGGACAGCAATGGGGAATTTCCATGCAAGCCGACCCAAAGTTGTTCGACACAAAAATTTATGAAAAGGATACAGGGCCCCGACCGACAAGGAAACGCTTTGATCTACAAAAATCGTAATCCTCGATGGAACAATCCCGCTAAGGAAAAGTAGAAGCTCAAAAGGATTATGCCACAGTCCTAAAGAGACTACGCGGCGTTGGAAGAAGGCATCACGGAGTTCTCGCAATGTTGCTTCCAATGAATACCATGACTTTGATTATTACAAGGAAAAAAGGCTGCCCTTGATGAGGAAGACATGAAGGAATTGAACCGCCTATGTCAACCCTATATCAACACCAAACTAAAGCATAACGCCAAAACCCTTCCCTTCCCCGAACGTATATGGCAATTCTCAAGAGGAAGCTTGATTCGGGTGGTCCCATTTAAGGTCGATGATAGCTCCCCATTCCTGGTAACATTGGGACACAAGGGCTTTGGTGGTCCGAACCGCACCCGGGCCGCGGACACTATTTGCCATCAATATGATTGAAGACCCCACCCTTTTTTTATGAGAAAGCTGACATAGAGCAAGGGTACAAGACGGTCTGGACATGACCGAAACTGGATACTTTCGCCTTTGTCTTTTGCATGCCGGCAATCGCACAACCGCCGCCTCCCAATGGGCAAATTTGATATTAACTTCACCAACAAGATCTTGTACTCCATATACGAACTTGAACATGAGTGTAGACTTGGCTTGCCGGCACCAAGCTTTGCCAATATAGTTTTGGTTTTGGTTTCAAGATCGGGTGTAGACCTGGACAAGTGGTGGTCTAGCGAACATCATTATCTCGACAGTTTCATGATTTCTCAAGAGCGATGGAACCACGAAGGGCGGCAGATTTATGGAGGATGTGCCATCGATGGACAAAGTCAAGAATGATGGTGCTACAGGTCCTATACATAGAATTCTATCCGCCAAGAGTTATCAAGTACTTCATAACCAGCTTTTGGTCGAGGAAGATCAAATTGTATGCGAGTGGTACATGAATGGTCAAGCTCTCTCGGGGGCTATGTATGGAATGAAACCTATATCCGTGGTTGGAAATAAGGACATGGTTGAAACCATTTGGTCATAATTCGATCTCGCCTCATGAGCATTTCAAAGGAGGAAGACTAATGGAAGCAAAGAAGGACGATGATGACAAGACAAACCCGAGAGCTTAGGGAGAGAAACATGACGGAGAGACGAGAATGTCGAAGGTTTAGACCAGAATGCCATGGAACAAATTCTTGAGAATCTGAAATTGAGGTGAGTTCACTTTGTTTCTGTCGTTTCGACTCGTCGAGAAACCGAAAATTTTTTCCATTCTCGACTCGCGAGTCGAGAAAACTCGTTTCCTATCTGACATCTCTCATCATTTTAGGAACATCGAACGCAACGACTCCGGATCATTGACAATATCTAGTGGCGGTTCACGTCTTGAGGACACTGCACTCCCCAAAGGCAATCAAGAGCAAGACACTGCGGACAGCCAGAAAGGACCTGAAAAAATAATGATCCCGCATATGGATCCCGACGAACCGGAAATATGGTCAGAGCCAAACTCCAACTAGGATCCAGCTGGTCCCACCAAGCTTGTAGTATTTGACGTCAATGGAGTATTAGCTGCAGTATACCACGATAAAGACGCCCTCGAGCTTAACACCTCGCATCCCCGAATTAAAAACGGAGCATAAAATCGTATCCGGGGCCTAGAGCAAAGGAAATTGTTGAATGGTGCCTCGAACGGATTCGGCGGCCATATGGTCTTGTATGGCAAAGAAAAAATATTGTCAATGTTCTTGGTGTTCTCGCCTTCCAGCTTTGAAGTTCAAGTTTGTTTGGGGAAGCGAAAGGGTCGAAAATGTGTCGACCTGATCCAGCCATCACAAAGGGGAAGCATATTATGGTGAAAAGGCCGACGTGGTTTATGAACAATTCCCTGACTTTGGCAAACACAACACGCCATCATAGACGACTACCTACAAGTGCTATGATAACCGCAAAATACAATCATTGCTAAGACTTATCGACCGAAGAGTATGAGACGGATAGGTGGTTGTCTTTCTCGGACTTTGTCCGCCTTGGTGGAATCCCTCTTTGCCATTCTTGTATCGATGTGATTAGCAACTATCCGAGCCTCAAGGAACCCGATCCAGAGCCGCCACATCATGAAAAGCTATGGACGACAAATATTTTGGTGATCAAGAAGAGTGACCCTCGCTTTCGATAGTCAAAATTGTGTGAATATTGTAAAGAAACGGAAGAAATGTACTATATTTTATAATGAATATACATGTATATTGAGTTTTTTTCTTTTTCGACCGCGAGTCGAGAAAGGCATGCTTGTCCTGTTGATGAAACCATTTGTATGTTTGTTTGTGTGACCGATGCAGCCATAATCTATTACGATATTGGTTGTATATTGGGTTTTCGGCTTTTCTCGACTTCGCGAGTCGAGAAAGACACTACTTTTCACACGGATTGGATGCACTTATA
The DNA here is from genome assembly GCA_021234155.1 of Isoetes taiwanensis. Lineage (NCBI taxonomy): Eukaryota > Viridiplantae > Streptophyta > Lycopodiopsida > Isoetales > Isoetaceae > Isoetes > Isoetes taiwanensis. Next base: position 25,827,514 of record JAJEKV010000006.1, read on the forward strand.
TGGAATGAATGCTCTATTGTAATTTGATTTCACCATTCTTTTCTTCCTTTTGACTAATGGCACCGTGAATTGTTAATCATAGACTCTCCTTGCTCCGTGTAGTTCGTGCACAGATCCGACACCAATTGCATCCCGCTCTCGTGCATCACGCCAGACCGCCCCAGCGCACGCATCCCCGCCAAGGTGGCAGAGATACCGCTCGGCACGATCCCGCCACGCTACACTCTTGCCCTCGCCTTTGGGATAAGGTTGCTCGTGAATGCGACGCTATGCACACGCCGGATGAAGAAGAGGGAAGAAATTTGAGACAGTCCAAAAGCTTCATAGCATCTTGCAAGCATTGCATAACATCCACCCGAGGTTGGGGAAGGAGCATATTCGATGATAAGCATGGAGGAGAGTGGAAAAGTCGGTGGACAAGTTAGCCTGGCTCGTGAGGCACCTCCTCGTGAGGCATTCCACACTCTTTCGTGTAGCCCCAAGGCTTACAAATGTCTGAAGAAGCTACCGCTAGTTAATCCCCTAAGGTGGACCACCTACCACGATGATGTAACTGTAGTGATAGCAAGACCGCCATGGTCTCTGCGTCCGATGTAAAATACATTGTACCTATTCAATTTATTAATAAAAATTATTTTTCAAATACAGCTTTGGTTTCAATCTTTAATGAATTTCCTTTGTTTTAGTTGCATTCTTGTTCTCGACTCGCTATCCAGGGAAAATTGGAAGAAAGCTTGGATGCACAATAACAGACAAAAATTCGAATTGAGGATAGTTTTCGGGTCGAGGTGCTCCTTTTCGTGTAAATTAACAGGGTTCCGAAAAAAAGTGGGAATGGAATGAGTCCCACTTTAATTAAATACGACTTTCATACAAAAAACTTCATTAATCTCAATGTCATGAACCTGACTTTGCCATGTTTAACAATTGTCACACTTGGAGCATTTGATATACCAGGAGCTAAGATTACATATGTAATCAAGACGAAAGATAGAGAAAAGCAGTAGATAAAGCACAAAGTCTGTACTTATTCATATTGCATTTTGCAACAATATAGCAACTAGTTGTTATTGCCAGAGTATGCCTCAGAGTTTTAATACATTGACTTGAATTTAAACCCATCAATGAGGCTAAAGCTGCATGTTGACTTTTGTTAATAAGGTAGAGGAAACAACTTAAATCCCACGAAGACAAATTTCACAAATCCATATGATTTTCAAAACTGAACTGCCACATGCTGACATATATTGACATTCACTTAGAGACTTGGTGTTTCTGGTCTTGGTGTTTCTGGCCAGAAGCATGGTGTTTCTGGCCAAAAGCATGGTGTTTCTGGCCAAGTGAGTGGTGTTTCTGGCCAAGTGAGTGGTGTTTCTGGCCAGAGGCATGGTGTTTCTGGCCAAGTGAGTGGTGTTTCTAGCCAGAGGCATGGTGTTTCTGGCCAAGTAAGTGGTGTCTCTAGCCAGGGTGGTGGTGTTTCTGGCCAGAGGCATGGTGTTTCTGGCCATAAGCATGGTGTTTCTGGCCAAACTCGTGGTGTTTCTGGACATGTGAGTGGTGTTGCAATGCTGTTTCTGGCCAATTGTAACTTTTGGAGTTCCAGATCTAAAACGTAAATGAAGGAAATAAAGTACCTCATTGTCAAAAGGAAATAAAGGAACTGCACAAATGAATGCCTTATTAATATGCAGTTATCCCCGCTTGAAGCATCTCCAATAATTGCAACAGGCTAGGGAGCATATGACTCTTCCTACTACTCCATCGAATAATAGTAGCAAAATTTTGAAAACCAAATTTTGAAAACCGCTCGAGTATTCGATCCTTGAATATCTGTGGGGCATTCTCGAGACACCGACATAAATGGATAGAAGCGACTACTCATAAACGTCTAGACGGTTTTGCCCAGTTGGCTAAGGGGCATGTCGGTTAGGAACGTTACAGTGAAGTTTGAGGGAAGGAAGAAATATGAGAGGACTGGGTAGATTCTGTACCGCTTGGGAAAAGAGAAGTTACATTCACGAGCATATTTTGACAAAATTTCATTATCTAGTGGAGATTGATGGTGTGCTTCTGTTGTTGTTGGTCCTTTATGATGAAGCATTAGCTATGTGAATGTTAGACTAGTGTCATTTGAACACATGAAAGAAAGCCCTAAAACTATTATGAAAAAGGTATTGGAACCATGGTTTTTAATGAAATTGAGGCTATATATAGTTTCACCAGTTGTGGATTGATTTCCTATTCTATGCTCTAATAACCCAACAATAATAACACATTCGTATGTTAGAGAGGATTTATGGCTTAACTGGGCCGTGGACCGTTTCGCATTGACCGACACCAGTTAAGCCTTTTTCCCTTCTATTTTTTGTGGGCAGGGTATACCCTGAGATTAGAGTAGGGCATTGTGTGACGCCATCGCCATCGACAACTACGGCAGTCCCACAGCTATGAATATGAAAAATCCGTGCAGATTTTCGTTCTGGGTATAGAGCAGGAAACACATGAACCCAGAAAGAATTTCTGCAATCTGGTACAGAAAGGGGGATTTTTAAGGTGGAATCTGGCAATTTGAAGGCGGAGGGAAACGATTTGGGTACAGAAATTGAAGAGCTTGAGTAGATGATGTGCTAGATGCTAGAAAGTGGAAAATACCTAGAAAGCTTGGATTATATTTTTTTATTTGGGCACAACAGGACAAGGCAGGGCAGGGCATGGCATTTCGAGCACTCGATCCATAAAAGCCTTCAACTGCCGAAAATCTAATTACAGCTTGGACAATCCAAATGGAAGCCTTCACAGATCCAGTTGTGTCATTTTTTTTTCTTGCAATCCCGTTCCCAGTTATGATAAATCCTACCCTCGGCTTGAAGCCTAAGCACATCTTGGAAGAAACAGAGCCCATGGAGCTTTAAGATTGCAAAACGAACTGGAGTGAAGGTGGATTGCCTTCCGCCTGTGGAAATTGGGTGCTTCCGCCTGTAATGGAAGGTCGGGCCAGTGCAGGACGGAACAGGTTTCAGGTTTCAAACAGATAGGATCTCCAACAGGTTTCAAACAAAAATAAACAGCCATTTGAAAGTTCTACAGAAAATAAATCTTGAAAGGGCGACCTTTTAAACTAGTTCTGCCTGTGGAGTGGAACTTATAATTAGGGCATTAGATGCATATGAAGAAGACCTCAAATCTGGGCCACTCCGGCAACGTAAAAAACTAGATAGAAGCCACACAACCTAGGTAGAAGCCCCAAAAATATAATGAGGAGGTTAGATAGCAAAAGTGTCTGCCATAGCCGAACCCACATAATGAAATAGTCTGCCATAGCCGCCTAAGGGAAAAAAAAACTGTCCGTGCCTGCCCGCTCCTGCCCGCCTGGCAGCCTGCGTCCGCCAACAAAAATCACTGACTGATGGGGTTAAGACAAGAGAGATAATTATCTCTGGTGCCTCTCTCCCAAAATACGTATAAATTTTATCTCTCGCCGTATAGCTGTATAGCGCTAGAGATAAAAAATTTGCTTGCATGTGGGAAAGGGGGATTTGATTATTACTTCTGTGGGACTGTCAGGTCTATAAGACATTCAATTTGTGCATTCAACAATATAAAACAAATCATCTAATACATCTTTTGATAGTAATGCATTAGTCTCTCTTACCTCTCTAACTCATCTACTTTTAAGGTTCTTAAAATATCGTCTCCATGCTCTAAAATATCAATAATACATCTCCCAATACATGATCCTTCTCCTTTGTGTCCTAATAGGTATACAATCTGCAATTATTAGAATGTCGATACGAAAAGAACATGCATACATATCAATTATAGGAGCCAATATATGCTTGTTAAACTGCAATGGTTAAGAAGAGGTTCATATGATATATAGAGCATAATGAATGTATGTTTAAACCTACGGACTATGGAGTGTACATCTAATTTTGTTGCATATTGTTTGAACTTGTCGTTGCATCTATTTGGTAAGAAATATTAAATTTTAACTGATTGGGAGATTATTATGCTGGGACAAAGGGTAAGAGGTTGAAGGGTGGGGTAAGGGAGGAGCGCTCATGTACATCCTAGCTCCATATGATTTCTCTTCCAAAGTGTGTTATTTATTTACATTGATGTTGATGCATAAAGCGTCTGAGGATCAGATTTTAGATAAATAAATTGATTGTGTGCATTGTTCTTGAAGCCGCCATAATTTAAAAAAAGCGTTACGTAAAGAGCGCAGCTCTATAGAGTTCTTTGGGCAACAAAGAGGGTTTTATTTTTCAGTTTTGTGTTTGTAATAGGAAGATTTGAATGGCAAATAATTTGCTGAGGTCCCTTATAGCTTCAAAACCAAGCTACTTAACTCTTTATCCTGATTTTGAGTGCATATGAGGTATGTTATTTATAGCTTGACCACTTTTAACACGTTTAATATTATTTCCTTCAATATCACGCACGGCTTCTCCGTGAGCCCTGAATTGGCCCTTGAACGTAGTCCAACGTAACCCACTTTCCATTAACCCAAAGGTGTTGCAAAGATTGTTATTCCAAAACTCTTCCATTTGATGAAAATACGAGGGTGTGAGAGAGCCAAAGGAAGACCATTTCTCTCCCAAATCTTAACGTTCCAGAATAGGCTAAACCCACCTGCACTCTTAGGAGGGTCCATGGGAGTGAATAGATGGAGCACTTGTCCCCATGCCTGGAGGATCTTTCTCATCCCTGAGGACGTACCAGGGGCCACCTTAAAGCCATAGTATAGGGCACCCAGCTCATCTCTAGGGAGAGAAGGTTTGTGTAGGAGTTTGCCTTGCTTCAACCAGTAAGATACAAAATTTTAAAAGCGTGAGATGATTCAGAGGACTCACCTTGTAATGTCCGCCAAACAAATTTGGCTGCCAAGGCCTGTGCTTGTAAGAAAGGGTCCTTGCATCCCAGCCCTCCTTCTTTTTTATCACGACAGAGCTCATCCCAAGCCACTTTTGCCATACCTGCATTTGGTTATAAATCCCCTTTTGAGAAACCATAACTGACGAGTAATAGATATGAGAGGCCATTAGGACTGTATTAGCCACTGTCACACGCCCCGAGGTGGCTAGGGACTTAGCAGACCAAAGACCCACTTTCCTTCTGAGTTTGTCTAGTATAGGAGTCCAGAGGCCCTTGAGACCATCACAGAGAGCTAGAGGGAGACCAAGGAGTGTGACTATCCCTCCAGTTGCCACAATTGGAAAGCCCAGACCCCTGGCTCAAGGATCAATGTCACTTTTTCTCCCATAGCAAGACATACATTTATTTCATTGAGGCCAATTCCTGAGATAACCTCAAAAGACAGCAGGATTTCTCGAAATGAGCGAAAGCTATTATCATCAAAGCTGAGGAACATAAAAGTATCGTCTGTGTACTGCATAATTGTTAACTTTTCCGTATCTTTGGGGAAGGTAAGCCCTTCTAGGTTCCCTTCTGACTCTTTTAGTTGGACCATTCTGGATAATAGATTTGCCATAATGAGGAACAGGTAAGGAGCCAAGGGGCAGCCTTGTCTTATGCCTTTCTTGAGATTAAACAGTCCAGATGGTTGCCCATTATTTAGCACCAAGACAGATGCAACACTATTCATCCCCATAGCCAGGAGAATAAACTGTGAATCAAATTCCATACGGCTCATGACCGCACGCGACGCATCCCATCTTAGGGAGTCATAAGCCTTTCTAAAATCCATCTTGATCAGTACACATTTTTGTTTGGAAGCAATTTTGCAATTTTTGTTCCTCCTCAATGGTTAAGATCAGAGGGCTTACAAAGAAAGCCCTCTTTTAATTCAAAAAGATCCAAGGGCTTATAATGAAAGCCCTTTTCTTGTGAAAAAACAAAACATAGGGTTTGGGAAAGGCCTTGGTCGAGCCAAGGCAAGGAAGGCAAGGCCGTTTCTTCCGGCAAAGAAGATTCCAATGTTTCCAAAGCAGGCTTGGCACCCTCATGTCCGAAAATGGGCATTACAAAAGACCCTCTGGATGAGGTGACCACTTTTCCTTCTCTGCTTAAGGACGTAATCTAAACTTGTGAACTTTGTAAAGATTTAATGTGGCTACAAGTTTTGTTCATAGGGCACATTGGGCTACATGTTTCTTGATCTTTATGCAGGAAAAGGAAAATTTCCTGGATGTGCGCACTTCGCCCTGAAAGGTGGTCGGATTTCGAGCAGGACATACCAACTCCCTGCATGATCACTTAGCTCTATTTTGTTTCACTTACGTTACGGTAAAATCTTTACGATATGATTATGCTACCATTTCGTTTCAATGAATGTTACATACGTGAACATCATAATAAGTGTCTTGTGTATTCTTTTGGTCAACCTACTATTGGGTATGCAGGTGATAGCACTGGTCTGCAACTTCTCTAAACCGAACTCTCGTGCCCCACCAATGTTACAACACTGGAATTGGAAAACCTTTTTCACGAGTTTGGCCATGCACTTCATTCTCTCTTGTCACGGACGGTTAGTGTAGATGTTAGGAGAGTATAGGCCCCCGCTAATATATAAGTTTCTTGTTTCTCACATTTTTGTCACCTGCTTGTTTGGTGCAGGATTATCAACATTTCTCTGGGACACGAACAGCTTTGGACTTCTTGTAAACTCCATCTAATCTCTTTGAGTAATTGTTGTAATTATATAGCAATTGTTGACACATTCTCATTGCCGGGATAGCCATCCATTGTTTCAATGTTATTCATTCGAGGATACTACCCGGCAGGAGGGGTTTCATCTTCGTGAGAGCTTTTCCAAGAAGAGCTTTTGTTGCATCTGGCTATTCCCATTTCTGGCAATGTAGCTCTGATCCTGCATTGTTATTTCAAAGTAGTGTTTTTGATGTAAAATAAGCACAAATTGATGAAAAAGGTCATGGCAAAGAGGTAGCAAATGGGTCTTGTTAGGGGTGGCTTGGATCCAAAACGTAAGCATCTCAAGAAATATGCAGATTGGTACAATGCCGAGGGAATCAATGATGGCAAAGAAAAGCATCTTTTCTTTCATACCTTCAAAGAATACAGTTGGCTCAATGGCATATCTTGTACTTAGTAAACTCCATAAGTCTGCCACTAGTTGATTACTAAGTTTGCACTTTACAGATATGGCATTGTCCCGAACAAGTTGTGTGGTTGATTCTCGCACCAGAAGGCATCCGGATCCCAGTGTATGTTTTTACCTTGCGATTGTGTTGTATTATTTTCTTAACCGATAGTATTCCTCTTTGCATGCTTTGTCAAGTATTAGTGAGCTTTTCCGTGTTGATATTTGAAGTAAAGGTTGTACTCATTGTGTTTGTTTTCTTCATTCCGAACAAAGTCCATTGAGTTCGAGGCTTGATTCTTACTACCGCAACCGTGAGTATCCATATGTTCGATTCATGTGTTTCAAGTGTCCCAGATGTCCATATTTTCTGTGTTTCAAGTGTCCCATATGTCCATATCAAAGACGTCTGGTTTTTATTCTTAGGATTTAGCGTAAGAAAGTATGTTACAATTATCAAATGGCCCGCTTTTGATTCTTTTCTAGAATAATAAGGCTCTTAAAATGCTCCAGTGTGGGCATCGGATTTTCGGCCAATTTTTGGGAAAAAGGAGCATTGCTACTCAACAATTTGAAGCCATAAATATCTAGCATTATAAATAACATGAGATTCATTTAATGCTATGATATTAGCTTATAGTAAACATGAGAACCTTCAAGCGACATCATCTATTCCAGAAGTTCTCCGCCCAGAGTTTCCATCCGTAAAATGTGGTCTAGCCTTTTTAAAAGAGGCACCTCTGTATAAAATGATCATGTTCTTTGAGTGGTACCGGCTTTATATTGGGCCATGGCCCCTTCATAAACCTTTATGATGTTATTGTTGTTTTTGCCCATTTTATAAATGGTTTGTTTCATGATATTTGGGCCCCTTGGTATGCAATGGAAATAATTTGTTTGTCTTGATGTTATTATGCTTTTTAATAATTAATGTTTAGACCCATGAAGTTTAATTATGTTTGCTTTAGTTAGGGCCCAAAGAGCCCAAATTTTTTTTTAATGTAACAATTAACACGCAACTACCATTAACATTATTAACATAAACCATTGCATTTCACACATTTAAATTAAAATCCCCTTTAAACCCCCTTTGGTTTGGGTGCATATTCACACGGGGGTTTACGTAGGGCAGCGAGAGCCCCAAAAATATATTTACAATACATGTACAAAATTAATACTATTACGTACATTCTCTCACCTTATAGTATTTTACAAACCTTAATATACAGTATACTTAAACTTGTACATGCATACCCCACAAACGAGGATCGCTATGTACGGTCCAGATCTTAGAATAAAGGGCAAATATGTCCATCCGATGACTCTCGTTGTCCTGAGTAACCCCCGTGTGAATATGCACCCAAACCAAAGGGGGTTTAAGGGGGATTTTAATTTAAATGTGTGAAATGCAATGGTTTATGTTAATAATGTTAATGGTTTATGTTAATAATGTTAATGGTATATATTAATGTTAATAAGGTTCTCATGTTTACTATAAGCTAATATCATAGCATACAAAGTGGCCTATGCCATTTGGATTTAAGCAATTTTACCTTTGGGTGTTTTCTAATTTGACATTTGGAGCATTCACTCTTCTCGCAGCAATCTAATAGAACAAATTTGGCCGACAACAACAAATGGGATCCCTATTCTAGGCTATGATTGAATCCCTACCATCCGTGTCATCGCTAATTGTCAAGCTGCGGCAACATTGCAATGAACCTTTGCAACTAATTGAATGAATTTGAGGTTAATTGTTTTCTATTCAAATGAAAGCTTTCCCTCGCATATAAATGTGTGTGTTGTCTATATGCTTGATACATATGAGAGATTTGTGCTTTTGCTCTATAGTGAAGGTCATTTGCACCACCTTTAATAAGGCACCGTGTTGCTAAGAATGAACCTCTAACAATAGATATATGCCTTTCTCCATGACATATATTTGCGTAGATAGTGCAACATGCCTTTAGACCAATAAAATTTAATATTTTTATGATAATTAAAAATGCTGCAACTTAGTATGTTCTGATAACTCCTTGGAGGATTGGTTTATGCTATATATTCTATTCCCTTACTTATATGAACCAACTTAACAAAGCACATTAAAGTGGGTTAGGCTTCACATTACAATTTTTTTGCGCTAACATTTATAGTACACAAGCAAAATGAACCACTTTTACAGGATTACCAAACTATAAATAACAACCCAATAGAGGTGGTCATATGGTAAAAGAGGGAAGCATGGGCGCTGTGATGGCCGCCATTTAGGATCTCGACCCGCTTCATAACTTCCGCTCGGGTGTCGAGTCGGTGTTTTTAGTGCGTTGGAAAGCTAGAGATGTGAGCTTTCCATTGGTGTATAATCCATACAGTTTTATCGTGTCTATCTGGGCCGGATTTGGAGTTTACATATTTCGGCTACCATGGCAAACCCTAGTTCGCCACCGAAACACGCTTGTCACCAAGAAAGTGGTAGGTGGTGCTTCGCTTTTTTCTTTATGCATGATATGAATTCTCCTTTGTCGCTTCCCATTTTACCCAATAATTCTCAATCCTCTTGCTTTTGACCCTTCTCTTCTTGATATGAGTACAAGCTTGCGACTTTCCCCCCTCTTCTAAATCTGCACCTTTGTCTACATCTCAAGTAGAGACCACTATAAATACTTCTACTATTGCTTCGCTTCTTGTTTGTCTACTACTGGGAGTGTGTCCGCTCCTTCGCTCCTTGGGGTTCTTCCGATGTGGCTAGGGCGCCTTCACGATTTAGCGATTGGATCAAACGCGATTTGACAACCAAGGTTAATGCAATCCGCTTTCGTATATCTGCTTGCATTGAATATTATGGTACATAATAACAAGAAATAATTGAGCTCAGTATCTAAATGAGTTACAAGCACAAGATGATCGTATGGATGTTCAAATGCCTCCCCGGCGGTGTATTCTATGAGACACAACAAGGTTCAAATGCTTTTACACAGGCTGGCCTACCGGTTGTCGAAATTGATCATAATGCTCATTTGCAGTGTGTTCAAAACCTTGTGTCTCATGCAGTTGTTTGCCATTTCACTGGACAGTTTTTGGATCTCGGGGAGAGTTGGATTCTCGCTAAAACACCTTCGTGAGACCGGGTCTTCCTCACTATCGTCTCTAAAAGTTTTGGATAAAGATAATAATTTCTTCCCCGGTCATGTTTGACTCTTCACTTGCGCTTAATGTGCTTGTGGAGCATGGTGTTGATCCTCTTTGGGGACATTATCTTCTATATCGGTGTATTCTCCCGATTCTTGCCAAGTAAGTCTGGTGTATTGCATTGATGCCTTGTTGGCTTGCCTTAGAGGATTTTCTACTAGAACTGCAACTATCTGATTTTATGATTGCTATTGCCAATGGATTGGGTATGCATCTTGCCCATTCTATTGTTAATGGTCCTCGAATTTGTGTATCTCTTCCTACTTGTGTCTCTATTCCCCGGGCCAAGAGTGGTCAAAAGTGGCCCACTTTTTTTTTTCAAGTACAAACTACGTCCGCTTAATGGACCTCGAGCTTGCCAAGATGTTTCCCAATGTTGAGGCTTTCGCTACTTACAGTGTCTAGGCATACTTTTGTCTTTACCTCCCCAATGCTCCTATCCCCGTCACATAGCGACCACTTCACTCGAGTATCGTGTTGTATCATCTTCTTCCCCATCCGCCTCGCACTAGTTAATCCGCCCGAAGATACCGTGTGCCTTCTTCTCTAGCTATTTACTGCACCATCGCCTTCTTTGAGTGCATCTGCATCTCGATCTATATCAAGAGACCCTCTTAATGAGGATCAACACTCTCGTCTTCTAGACATTGCTCACAAGCAAGAATTATTGGAATAAGGATGGTCTACTCCACGCTTGAAGAAGCTTGCACATCGCCGCAAAAATAGCTCTCCCTCAATCTGCGTTAGTTCACTATGTCGCGCCCGATTCGCTACGATTATTACGATGGATGTCCCCGATTCGCTGGCATTGAGACACCGTGGAGTCATTAATGATTCTATGGATGTGGAAGTTCGACCCGGTTAAAGTAACTTTTCTATAAATATGATTATATATTATTCTTCTCTTTGTAGGAGAGGAAAATAGTGTGAATTGCATTATACTGTCATGCTTAGATGGGTGGCCCTGCTCAGTTGGATCTGATTGTCCATTGGGTTTTTTATTCCTGTCTCTGCATTGTATTATATGTATTATGATAGAGTGGTATTAATAAAGTTTGACGTCCTTCAAAAAAAAAAAAAATAACAACCCAATAGTCTCTTTCTTTTTAAGAGATTCCCTACCTTATGCCTACTACATCAATAAGGTCAAGTGGTTTCTTGGAACATCGATAAGAGAACTCCGAGGAGTATAACAACGCAATTCAACTTCTTATGTGCATGGGGTCCTATTTGTAAAGCAACCAACAGAGGATCTTAAGTATTGAGGGATTTTAATCCTGGGCAGTAATACCTCAACTATGCTCTTTGTTTGGGTCTCATAGGCCTATTGGTCTCAGTGGATGATAAAAACAAATTCAATTCAATTCAATTTAATCAGTTCTTATTTTAACTAGTTATGGATGCCCGGCATTGCCGGGCATGAATACAATTTGAATATAGACAATCATGAAGAAGTAGATAGAAGCACATTGCCTTGGCAAATTTGAACGGGGGGCATAGTTTATGTTGGTCTATGTCAAATTATTCACGTTGATAAGATGAAATTAAATCAGTATTTATGATGAAATTAAATCAAATATTAGATATACTGGACAACATACAATTGGGGGTTTCCAATTTGTAGTTAAGAACCTAAATGAATGATATTACATCAGCTTCAAAGGGAGAATTTAGAAAGCTACACATCTTGGCCAATTAGTTCCTTTGAATATGAAGAGCACGTCTTAAGTAAAACACATAGCAAGAAAACACAAAATCATGACCAACATTAAATACCATTGGCTTTCAATCCACTAATTCCTAAATGGTTTTGATTGCTATGTGCTACCTTCAAAGACTATAAAAGACGAAGAAATATGCATGTTTGTTGTAGAGATTTCAATGTCTATACCAACAGGCTTGTATTTTTCAATTTCTGAGATACAATCTTAGCAAAAAATAAATAGAATTAGAGAGAAAACTTTCAATTAAGTTTTTGCTTCAAAACTTGCAATATGTTTTTTTTTCCTAATTAGCGTCTTTAAGAGGTCCAATTTTGCAAAAGAATATACATTCTCTGCCAACTTCGCTACTTAGAGACATAGAAAAATGGGGTCAAATCAGTTCTTCCTTCGCCTAAAGAAAATATCGACAAAAAACATAAGAGCATGGAAGAGCAATCCTGATGATACAGTTTTTAGTACTTATAATATTTTCCAGGCTCATGCTGTAAACCTCGTATTTTGACATGGAACCCTCCTAGTAGAGCCTATTGTTTTTGTGTTGCACTTGTAATGAAGATGTCCAAATACTTTAAAGGTTTGCATCCATGTTGAAATTTATGGTGGCACAACCATCAATAGTTGGAATATTTGATGTGGATTGATATTGAAATGGGGCTTTGGAGGGTAAGTGTGAGTTTGGGGGGAGGACTTTATAGGTATGCCGAATGTTATTTTGTGGAGGCCATTATAAACATGAATACCATATTGTACAATATTGTATAATATATTTAGCCTTGGATGTGGTTGTCTAAGATAGCATTAATGCATTGCAATGAATAGGTGGGCCGGGGAAGGAAACACTGATAGAGACCTATGTTTCCATTTCATTTGTTTCAAATGTGGAACTATTGCCTCTATAGTTTCGAGTAATTATACCCTAGTTGATGACCTTATCCTTGGATCAATTCAATCTTTAGCTCGCAAAGTGAAGATCAAAATGCATAGTCATTACTCTATACTATTCGCTTTCGAATAATGTTATTCGGATATTGTTAAACAAATGGTAGCATTATCTGGCTATTGCGAAAGCGAAATTGGCTTTTGAAATTTTATAACAAATATAGGATGTTAAGCAAACAACTATACATGTGTATGTTGACATTGCACAAAGGAAAGAACGTTATTATCAACATGTTTATTTATGAAAATTATCCGTGAGTGTTTAGTGTGGTGGTACTTTTTGCAAGATGGGAATTGTGTAGGTCACCTTTATATTGTTTTGTGCTACTCAAATCTACCATAAATGAAGGCTACCAACACTTGATTTGTGCCTTTGATAAAGTAAATGCTCTATTTATGTATGATCCAAGTCAAGAAGAATTATGTCAAAAAGAAAATAATGTCAATATGTTGTTTTTGAACTCGGGATCATGCAAATCCCAACGGCTCAAATATTTAAGCAGTCGTGCCACAGTGAAAATAAACCTAAAAGCCTCAAGCATGAGCTGGCTCATTGTGGCACTTGTTTTTTTTTTTTTTTTTTTGGAGAAAAGGAAGATTTATATTACTCATCAAAGAGTTACATCAGATTTTCAGGAACCATGAGGGTTCACAAAAAAAAAAAGGTGCCTTTAGCACACAAAACATTAGAGACAAAATTGGGACCAAAGTCCTCTATACAAACAAACTGTAGCAGGCGAAACCCAATCAATATCAGTGTGGAAGATCTTGAACCAGAAAATCTAAGTCTGAGTCAGACTTCTCCTCGTCAATGATCACCAAATCCGAGGCCACTGGATCCAGCTGCCATCCAATGTCATTCCATTCGGGTGGGAAGGCAAAGAACCGTAGAGGGGTCAAGCTTCGAGAAAAAGGATAATGGCCTCTCCATGAGCATCCTGCAAGGCTTTGTGGTGATAAAACATATCTCTAAAGTGGGAGAACTGTTCATCAGTTAGCAATCTCTCATAACAAAACAAGAATATGTCAAGAATATGTGCCTGATAACCGTTTAGCATGAAGGGTTTAAGCTTTTCTAGATCTTGGTCAATTGTGGGGGAAAGAGACCAGAGATGTTGGTTATTAAAAATCTCGTGGCTCTTTGCAAAATTTGACAGATCCGGGAGGTTTGGCTTACGCCTCATCCCTCGTTGTAAGGGCAATCGCCAGACTCTGAAAACCATAAAATGATCATTAGAGATAAGCATGTCAGTACAAACAAAAATATTGTGCAACCCAACAAAATTCCCTATTGATAGCCAAGCAGTATCATATTTATCCTGTTTGCAGTTTTTGTGTGCCATGGTGTTGGGGTGGTCACCACTTACCACACTCGTCACCACTCACCACACTCGTCACCACTCACCACTCACCACACTCACCACTATTGAGGTGGTATAGGAGATTGTATACCGTATATGTAGGGAGATACGCACATGCACGCGTGCAGGATATTTGCACGTATGCATTGTGGGCATGATCATTACTGTATTATCTGAGCAGAGAGAGAGACGGTGTATTGAGAGGGAGGATTTTGATTGATCTAGCTATGGAGATGAGGATTCTTTGTGTTGTGCATTGCCTTGATCTGATAGATTGAGCTTGGATTGTTGGGTTTTTCATCCTTCTTGCAAGGTTAGAGTTCAGGCTCTAACAATTTGGCGACCACGGTGCTCGACAGACCATTAATCGGCAAGAATTTCCATTGAAAAAGGAGTTGTTACCATTGGTATTGGTGATCGTCGGTAAAGAACGACACCATTGAAAGGAGCAATTTCTTGTGTGAAGGGGATTTTGCCGTAATTGATTTGTGGAGTAAAATTTGACAAGGGGAGCATAGTTTTATGCCCAAGAGAAGTAAGAAGAAGATCCCACTAAGCTCCATCGTCACAAGAAGGGGACCGGTGAGTCAATCTTTGGGCTCAAAATTGCATCAAGATTCAATTTCGTTTTCAGATTTGGGAGCAGATCTGGGGTCTAATTCTCAGATCCAGGAGGTTTTGATTCCATTTACTGATCTAGAAGGTAATCCAATTTTGTTTTTCAAATTGAAGGGAGATTCAATTTCGTTTTTCCAATTTCAAGAAACCCAAGAAGAGGCGAGATGGTATTTACCACCTATGGTATGGGGTTTTCGGACAATGGGGATTCCAAAGTTTGATGATCCGGTGGATCGGGATCCTTTGAAGCATATTGTGAAGTTTGAGAGGTATTGCCGGCAATGTAAGTTACCGCTGCTGATTACTTGCTTTGGTTTCATAGTTCTTTGCAAGATTCAAAGTGGAGGAATGGGCACAAACTCAGCCGAGATACCATGACATATCGAATTAAAGGAAGCTTTCATTGCTAATTATCAAGAAGTCCATGGTAAGGATAAGACTATGGAAAGGTGGACCAATTTCACACAAAAGGAAGATGAATCAATTAGAGAGTATAATCGAGAGGTATATTACGGTTCTCAAAGCCGTGGTTCATTGAAAGATTGCAAGGAATGATGAAATGGATATTCAATGGTATGTAAAAGGGGCTGAAACGAGCTATTGCTCATAAGGTGAAAGGCCAAACACCTACTACCTTACTAGAGGCACAAAAGTATGCTCTCAAGGCTGAAGATAAGTTGGGATACATTCATGAAGTTGCTGCTCGGAGCATAAAAGCAGAGGATATTGCAGCCAAGATTTCTAAGCTTACAATTGGTGAGAAGCCAAGGGAGGTGCGGTTTATTACTTGTGAATATTGTGGGTCTATTGGGCATTCTGATACTACATGTAGATTGCTGAAATTCTGCTCAAGATGCCAAATCAAGGGCCATAATGATCAAGAATGTAGGGAGAAGAGATTCTTTGAGAGGGCCAATCCGGTATTTGCTGTTATGCAACAAGCACCATCTATTCCTATTCAACCAATGCAAGCAGCACCTATCATACCACAAGTTCCAATGATGCCACAAGCTCCAATTGCCCAACAAGTACCAATGGGTTCCACACCAATGGTGCAGCCAAAACAGGGATGGTATCCAAGTAAGGCTCATTTGTATTGCAAGTTATGTGATAAATTCAAGCATGATGAGACTACTTGTTGGAAAATCCATGGGAAACCAGAATGGGCAACCAACAAGTATCCACCAAAGAAGCAAATGTTTGAATCAGTACCTCTTCCTAATAATGATGTTCGCATTCAAGATGCAAAGTACATTGATAATCCTCAAGTTAAGGCTCTTATTGAGGAGCTTAAGAAGCAAGAGAAGGCTCTTATTGAGGAGCTTAAGAAGCAAGAGCAAGGAATTGATCAAGATCAAGTAGAGATGTTTATTTTGACATCAAGCATGGATGGGGTAAACAGAAATCAGCCCACTATACAAGGACAAGCAGCTTGGTGGCATGCGCACATTGACGGAGGATGAGGTAAATCCGATCAGTCCATATTCACCATTCACCACATCAAATCACCACATGCACCACATTCATCACAATCATCACATCCACCACATCCATTACAGTCAGCATAATCATCACACGCACCACATTCATCACTGTCACTACATTCACCACAGTCACCACATTCACCACATTCGTCACCACACTCACCACATTCATTACAGTCACCACATTCAGTCAAGAACATCAATGTTTCTCAGGGAAATCAAGAAGAATTGGTTACTATTGGAGGAGATCTTACTCCGAGGAGGAGGAACGCGATTTGATATCTTTTCAACCCGCGAGTTAAAAAGAAAATTCAGGGGATGTTTTGGCAAGAAATTACAAAGAATTGAAAGGCATTCCACCAGAGGTTGTGGTGCATACCATTGATTTGAAACAAGGATCAAAACCAGTCCAACAAGCTCAAAGGCGAATCAGTCCAGCAATAGAGGAGCAAGTAAAGGCTGAAGTTATGAAGCTTTTGGAGGCAGGATTTATTGTACCAGTGCCAAATTCAGATTGGATCAGTTCTATTGTCCCAATGAGAGAAAGCCAAATAACTCAATCCAGTATGCATTGATTCTGAGGATCTCAATAAAGCTACCAAAGAGATCATTTTCCTACACCATTCATAGACACGTTATTGGATATTGTTGCGAAAATCAGGCCTATTCTTTCTTGGATGGGTACTCGGGGATATAATCAGATCCAAATCTATCCACCACATCAAGCAATGAGCGGTTTTTCGAACACCTTTTGGCATTTATGCTTACAAGGTATTACCTTTTGGCCTCACAAATGCTCCAGCCACATTTTTCCCAGAGAGCTATGACATATGCTTTTCATGATATTTTAGACTTTTGAGAGTCTTTATAGATGACTTAACAGTATTTTCTAATCCAAGAAAGGATCACTTGGATCATCTCGAGAAAAAGTTCTTGAAAGATGCCTACCTGTATGGTATAAGTTTGAATCCCCGCCAAGTGTGTTTTCTTCACTAGAGGAGGAAAACTATTGGGCAATTATGTTTTAAAAAGGGATTACAAGTGGATCATGGTAAGATTGCAGCCTTGGAGAAGGTCAAACCACCTACAAATGTATCCCAAGTGAGAAGCTTATATGGCCAACTTCGGTTTTAGTAGGAGGTATTTGCATAATTTTGCTAAAGTAACCCAACCACTTATGGATTGTATGAAGCGGGCAGCATTTTAGATGGAAGGAAGATGCTCAAGAAGCATTTGAATGGTGCCTTGCACAATTAAAAGAGAGAACTTTGCAGATTCCTCCAAGAATGAGTGAGCCATTTCATTTATTCTTTACAGTTTGGGAGCAAGCTTTGGCTGTCACACTATGTCAGAAAAATCAGCAATTAAAGCATTATGATGTGAATTACTATGCTAGCAGGGTGTTAACTCCACAAGAGCAGAAATGGACTCATGTGGAGCATCTTGAGTTAGCATTGAAGTGGGCCTTGAACAAATTTAGACATTATCTTCTTCCTTCACAATGTAATTCAGCAAATGTACAGTATGTACATTCATATGGATGTGAACCCGTTGCCATGCATTTACAACAAGACTATCCAAGATCCTAAGTTTACAAGATGGGCTCTTATTATACAAGAATTTGAGTTGAAGTATGTTAAGATGGCTCAAGGAGCTCATAATCCAAGTGCCTATTTGAGTAGTGGTGCTGAAATAGAAGAGGAAACAGACCAGCAAGTAGCATTTCGGGAAAATGGCGTATTACAAGGGTTCATTGAGACTGTGGATCTTTGGTATGCTAATATATACAGGTATTTACAAGATCAGACTTATCCTTCATCATTTTCAAAGCAACAAAAGCATGCTCTAAGAGTACAAGTAGCTGGTTATGTGGTGCATGAGGCTATTCTTTATAAGAGGACTATGGAAGGTCTCTTATTAAGGTGTGTGGCTGGTCAGCAAACTCATGATTTGTTGCAGCAAGCACATGATTGTCAGGGGCATTTTGCAGCCAGAACCACAGCTAGGAAGATCCTTCATTGGGGATATTATTGGCCAACACTTTACAAGGATACTAGAGACTTTGTTAGCAAATGTGAGAAGTGTCAAAGGCATAAACAATTGACAGGCCACAATAATATGCCATTCCATCCTATTTTGGCGTTGGTGCTGTTTCATATGTGGGGATTGGATTACATT
Organism: Isoetes taiwanensis; assembly: GCA_021234155.1. Taxonomy (NCBI): domain Eukaryota; kingdom Viridiplantae; phylum Streptophyta; class Lycopodiopsida; order Isoetales; family Isoetaceae; genus Isoetes; species Isoetes taiwanensis. The sequence continues at coordinate 25,846,070 of JAJEKV010000006.1, forward strand.
GGGCCTATCAATCCTCCATCTTCCAAAGGTCATAAAGTATATCTTGGCGAAATACATGCATGTTTACTGAAGTGGGTAGAAGCAATTCCATAAAAGCATGCTACTGAAAATACCACGATAAGCTTTCTTTATCACAATTTGATTTCTGGTTTGGTGTTCCAACCATTCTTTTTTCTGATCGGGAACTCATTTCATGGGGGAAAGTAGTAGCTCGATTAACGAGAAAAGATTGGTGTTCCACATGTGCAAGCTTCTAAGCTTATTATCCACGGGAAATGGACAAGCTGGAGTCTACTAACAAAATTCTGAAAGCTATCTTGGCTAAAACAGTGAAGGATAATCAAAGAAATTGGCATAAAGCCTTGACAGGTGCCTTATGGAGTTTCAGGTGTACTTATAAGTTGGCCACAGGATTTACACCATTTGAATTGGTTTATGGAGTGCAAGCTGTTATGCCTATTCATTTGGACATTCCTTTGTGTTCATTTGTGGAGCTACCTTATTATAAGAATTTAGGAGAAGTTCCAACTCCAAATCAAGTGCATAATAGGATGGATGATTTGTTGCAATTGCAAGAGATGAGACAAGAAGCGGAGACTTCAATATGAGGCATAAACAGAAAGTAAAGCTTATCAAAGATAAGTTACTGGTTTGTCAATCCATTTGAGGAAGGCCAATTGGTGTTGTGCAGGGACCACTAAGAAGCATCTATCTAAATTTCAAAGCCCATGGGAAGGCCCCATTTCATTGATAAAGAGGTACCAGGTGGGGCTTTCTACTTGATGACTCCGGAAGGGGAATTGTTGCCTAATCCCAGAAATGGCAAGGATCTCAGGCCCTATTTTGAAAAAGAAGTGCTATTCTAAAGGATCAGATTTGGCATAGCTCCAATTCTGAGAGAATTTGTGGAGACTTTTTGGGTTACAGCAGGTCGTTTTTCTGTAAAAACAGATGGTGATAGTTCCATAATACACAATCTATCCTACATCACTGGATGTGTTTCGGCGATACGAATCCAACGAGCTATGGTACAGGTCAAACGGAGGTCTAGAACTCAAGATATCAGCTTTCAAAGTTTGCCGCAGTTACAGAGGCTCTGTTTTGTCACTGTCATTTTGGACCAGTTTTTTTTGTATTAGTCATTTGTATTTGAGGAGGGTGTAAATGGGTCATTTGGGGACATGTCCCAAGGACCATATGAGTTTGTTTTGTTGTGGGTTCTCCGCCACGGAGTGGCACATTTTCCCACTGTGGTCGCCACTGTTGGGGTGGTCACCACTTACCACACTCGTCACCACTCACCACACTCGTCACCACTCACCACACTCACCACTATTGAGGTGGTATAGGAGATTGTATACCGTATATGGAGGGAGATACGCACATGCACGCGTGCAGGATATTTGCACGTATGCATTGTGGGCATGATCATTACTGTATTATCTGAGCAGAGAGAGAGACGGTGTATTGAGAGGGAGGATTTTGATTGATCTAGCTATGGAGATGAGGATTCTTTGTGTTGTGCATTGCCTTGATCTGATAGATTGAGCTTGGATTGTTGGGTTTTTCATCCTTCTTGCAAGGTTAGAGTTCAGGCTCTAACACATGGCAATCTTGGATATCTCAATTTGAAAAGCTACTTTCATCCAGGGCACATCCACCCTTTGATTTGAGTAATTAACCCTATTCTTGTGTTTCCATATGATCCATAGGGCAGTTTGTCTGATAGTGTTTAGAAATCTGTTTGATCCCTTAAGGAGGTCCATGATATTGGCCCAATTGCCTAAATTGTGGCCTTTTGACCTAGGGTATGCATCAAGCCACCTCCAGAACTCCCTGATCTTAGGGCAATCGAACATATGCCTTATTGTTTCAGAATTGTCCCCACAAAGTTTACACCTGGGGTTGTCTTGAAGCTCCTTACATCTTTTAAACATATTACTGTTGGAGGGAAGGGCATTATGGATGCATCTCCAAATGAACACACTGCATTTTAGGTTTGAGCATAAGATTTCCAATTATTCCTCAATATTCTCAAGAGGTGTTTGTTGGGAACATGCCATTTTGCAGCTTGAGTGGAGGATTTGATTGGGGCCAAAACCTTGTAGCCAAGAGCTACTTTGTACTGATCAGAGTTCATAATGTGCCAGTCTGGATTTTTAGGACTTTACATTCGTTTTGAGTGCTTTGGCCACACTCATAATCTTGTCAAAGATCACTTTATCTATTTTCTTGCCATTAACCACACCTTTACATGCTCCCAACTACACCATTTGTCCCTGCCCATAAATGTTGTAGCTGAGTTATCCCAGCTCCCTTCCACTTCTTCCATATCTGAGGGTGTTTGAGGGCCTAGCAGACATCATTCTCTTTAGCAAAGATAGGTGACCAAAAAAGGGAGAAATTGGCACTATCAAAACCAATCTCTTTATGATCGAATCCTTCTGCCACTAGGTTCCAGGCCTCAAAAATTTTCCTCATCAGAGGGATGTGTTGGGGGCACACTTAAACCCGATAATAAATAGAGTCGGGGGATGGTGAGCATATTTCTTTATTCCTAAAGGCCTACTAATCTGCAGCCCGGTATCTAATGAATTCCATGGTCTGGGAGTTCCATCCATTTATTGCCTTCCGGATATATTTAGCTCCCAAGGCTTGGTGTGTGCTTTTGTAAGATTTTCAGACCCAGGCCTCCCTCCTTTTTGCTATGAGTAATTTCCTCCCACCTAATAAAGTGCATGCCTTTCCAGATGTACTCTCTTAAACACCTTTCAATGTCATTGTATGTCTCCTTGTTAGCAATGAGAGTAGAGGAGAAATAAACATGGGTGCTTGCCAGCACAACATTAGCTATGAGGACTCTCCCAGCAAAGGAGAGATTGGGAGAGAGAGACAGAAGTTTCTTCCTGATTCTGCTGACAATTGGCCTCCACACTTCCTTGTTGGGAAGGTTGATGGCGAATGGGAGGCCAAAGAGGGTGATAGCTTGATTGGCGGGGATTGATTTTGATACCCCGGTGTCTATAGAATCAATGGGGTTCTCCCATAAGATACTACATTTGTTTAGATTAAGGTGAACACCGAGACAAAGGCAAAATTACGTATGCTATCCGGCCGAGAATATTGAAGTTATTTTGATTGGCTTTTAAGAGAATGAAAGTATCATCGACATCTTGCATGATAGTGAGTCGCTTTATCGAGATCCCGGCATTTGAATTCCACCAATCAAACCCTGCTGTTGTAGGCCTTGAACAACTCTAGTGAGCATTTCAGCTACACGAAAAAAGATATGGGGCTAAGGGGGCATCCTTGTTCCGACCCCTCTTCTTATAGGGAAGAATTTGCTAGGGGAACCATTTAAAATCAGGCTGGAAGAGGCAAGATTATTAAGAGCCATGATTTTGTCTATTAAAGCCTGGTGGATACCTATATGTATCATTGCTTTCTTTAAAAAGGGCCAGGTTATTGAGTCATAGGCTCTTCTAAAGTCTAATTTGAGCAAAGATACGATTTTGTTTGAAAAGCCTGTTCCAATGGATTGCTTCACTGGCAGCAATGTAGTTATCAAGAATGAACCTACCAGATAGGAAATCTGATTGACAGCTACTGACAGAATTGTGAAGGTGCATGAGAACACGGATGGCCAGGATCTTTGCTAGGATTTTGTAAGTAGTATTGGTCAGAGATATAGGCCTCCAAATTTTTATTCTTCATTGGGATTTTTTAGTTTTGGGAATTAGGGTGATAAGGCTAGAGTTGAAAGCGTGGTAGAGAGAGGGGCATCCCAAGCACCTTTAATGAACTCCATGAAGTCCTCTTTCATAACTATCCAAAAGGTCAAAAGAATTCGGGGGAAAGCCATCAGGCCCCCGCTCTTCCCTTTCTCCATGTTTTTTCAAAACTTGCGGCACCTCCTTTTCATCACGGATACCCATCCGGTCCTCCTCCATAGGAGTGGTAGGCGGGATGTTGCTGAAAAACTTGCTCATATTCTCCTCTTCTTGAGCACTATAGTGAGTGTCCTTAAACATATTCTTTGTATTGCTCCAGAAATTCAGCCTTGATACTTTGCTCCTCCTCTAATTTCTCTCCATTTTCTTGTTCCGAATTGTGATAGCATTATTAATTAGTCTATTTTTAGCAACTCTCGAAAAAAATACTTGGAGCTACCCCGATCCATTTTATTATCTTTGACATATTTTGGCCCTTAAGGCCATCCCCTTTGCCTCCTTCTCTTCTTCTATGGCCTTTATGTTATTCTTCTCGGCAACACTTCCTTGTAGGTTGGCACATAGAGGAGTGAGCTCCGATTTTTGCCTAATTTCTTTCATTTCCACGAGGAGGCTATTCTTCTCTTCTAAACATTTTCTCTCGTCTAGCTTTTCCCCATTCCTTAATCCAGTTTTGCGCGGTTTTGATCTTTTTGCTGAACTCTCTCATTGGTGATGACTCCCCACGACTTGCTGGGTGAGGGGTAAAACTCATGAACCGGTCCGAGACAAAGCTTGGAATTTCCAAGAAGAGAGCAATTAAATTTGAAAGGGGAATTAATAGGCTTGGAGGTTCCCTCGAAATCTGAGTCTCCCGGGATTTGAGGGAAGTGATCTGAAAGAATGTTCCCCTCATCTCCTGTGACTATCTGCGATTATCAAGGTTTGGGGATATTTGGATTGGTAACATAAAATCTATCTAGAGTGCGATGAAGTTCTTGCGGCACCTTCTCTTTTATTAGACCAGTGTATTTTGCATTGGCCGGGGGATATAAATCAGACACGTATCCCCGCAACATGTTATCCCACTCCACTCTTTCACTCCACGGAAATATTTATTTTATTTCCCAGCTTTAGGTCCCATTGGGGGTGTTGTTTAGAGTCACCACCAAGGATCCATCTTTAAATGTGTTACGATGCAATCCGGTTTTGATTTCCTTCCAAATAGGGGCTCTCTCATTAGGTTCAATGGGGGCATAAACATTTATTATTCCCAGCAATTGCCCATTCGTATCAATAGAAATGTTGTGCCATCTGTTTGAGGGGCTACAGTAAGATGAAACAACATTGAGGGTGGTCCAAAACATAGCTAGGCCACCTTTGGTGCCATCGACAATGATGTAGGCCGAGGCCACCACCACCTTTGTGAATCCAACCCCTAAGTTGGAGGCTTCAAAGTGGGGAAGGTGGTGTTCTTGAACCATGAGAAGGTCTGCTTTATAATTCCTGGCCAGAGCAATAAATCTTCTCCTCTTTATGGGACCCTTAATTCCCCTGACATTCCAAGAGATGATCTTCATTTTCCTTGTATTGGATGCAGGTCCATTGAAGTTGGGATCCTTCTAATAGATTTTCCTCTGTTTCTTAGATTTCTTGTTGGGTGTCATACTTTGACATAAATAATCACCAAGTTTATCTAGATCCTTAGGAATGATGTCCAAGCCCTCATTTTCTGACATTCCTATTTCATCTTCCAAGGTTGCCTGTAATTTAGATAGTATGGGGGTACAGATCTCCCCAATGTCATTGGAAACACAGGATCCAGGGTTTGAATTACTCAAATCACTAAAGGGTTGATTACTTACCTGGAAGGAAGCATCTTTATCATCCATTGAGACTCCTTGAGTATGCCCTGACCTAGGTGCCTGCAAGTATTCCTCCAAAACCTCTGCAACAAAACGTTCAACACAAGCAGCATATCTACCATCATCTTTACATTGAATAAAAGCCTGAAGAAAAGAGATGTTATCCTCGGCTTGCTCTTGATTCTGCTGTGGGGAAGGTGTTGGGCTATGGATCAGGGTGTTTGGGGAATTGATCTGACATGGAGGAGCAGATATGGTGGCAACAGACCGAGATTCAATTTTATAAGAGTGTCCTAACTCAGACTGAGATCCTCTTTTCCAATCTTCCTTGGATTTGCTTTTCTTCTTGGTGTTTGTTGGGGAAGTCGATCTCCCTATTTGAGGTGTTTCTGTGCTATTTTGTATCTCAGTGTCCTCTTGATCTTCCTGTACATTAAGCAAACCGTATCTGTTGCCTGTGTCATAATCTTCCCAATTAACTTCTTCTCCCGTTTGTGTTGTTTCAACCTCCTCCTCATCTTTGTCAGGGATCTCTTTCATGTCGCTTATTTGGGTCTGAGCACCCATCTGCTTCAGCTCCTTGAATGTCCCTTCTTGTGTGTCATCCAGAGGGTGCAACCCTGTTTCCATCTTATCTAGTTCTTGAGTTTTCTGAACATAAATCCTGCTTGGTGGGCTGTCCTTGTTGAACTTAGCATACTGTTCTTTTTCTGCAAAGGACACTCCTTTGCCACTTCTGTTAGAGGTCTGCTGTGTTTGATTTTTCCCTTTTTTCTTATCTTCAAAAGCCTGTAAAATCCTCTGTGATAGGTCCCAGTTGGCTTGTCTAATTCGTTCTCTATCTTGTCTTTTCCTCTGTAATTTTTTATAATTTTCCCTGTGCTCCGTGTGTTTCCCTGTTCTGTCAGAGTCAAAGGCCTTTTTGTCATTTTTGAAACCATAGTTATCCCCGAACTCCTGTGACTGTCGCAATCTTCTGTCAATTTGATACTGTTCACCCTTATCTGCAGTTTGCAGATCTCCAGAGTAGCTCCTTGGTGTGCACCTTCCCCCTCCATGAAACTTTTTACCACAGATTCCACAGTCTGGTGGGAGGCCGCTCCAATTCAGCTGCATCACACGGTTAGTTCCAAACAGATCAACATAAGTCACTTCTCGGGGGATGGGCTTGAACAGGTCGAGTTGAACATAGACAATTGGAGGTCTGTCTGGACGGGACTCTACAGAGACAAATTGGCCAATGGAGTTGAAGATTGCCTTAAAGCAGTCCTCACTCCAATAGACTGGGTTGAGACTGTGGGGTTGCATGAAGACCGTGACCGGGAGGGATTTTGGGGAGGTGGGATCAAAGTGATAGTCCCATTTCTGGAACTTAATTTGATACCCCTTGTGTATGATTCGGCTTTTCCTCAGCAAATCAAGAGCAGCTTCCTGGGATGTTAGCTCAACAATGAAGAAAGGAAAATGCAGCCAATGCATAGAAGCAATCTGCACATTCTTGTTTAACGAATATATTTGTTTGGCTATTTCATTGAGGTTGAATCCTTCCTTTTCCACCCACCCGATAATTGCATTTTTTTGGAGAGTATGAAGTCTGTTTCGGGCAGACGGAAAGTCCAGTTTAATACCTTTGGTGAAATCTTCATCAGGAGCATGAAGATACTTCTGTTGTCGGAGGATATTCATCCATTCAGGGTTTGAGAACAAGGTAAAAATTAAGGACGATTAATCGCAAATGGGCTATTTTATTTTAAATTTTTTTAATTAAGATTCGACAAGTTAGTAGGATCAATTTCGCATTTTTTAGAGGTACAATCGCCCATATATAATTCCTTTTTATCATGTGAAAAGGGGGAATCGCCCAAGTCATGAATCCCTTACAGGCATTGTAAAAAGGGATTAGCCCATATTTGATTTTTTGAACATATAAGTTAAATGGGAATAGCCCAAAATTAGTTACATTCATGGGGATGCAATGGGTATTTTTTTTTTTTTTTTTTGCATGGAATAGTTGCAATTCGACAAAATCTACTTAATCTTCCTTTGAATATAAGCTTGAGACTCTGGCTGAACAATTTGGTAATTAGGCTGTGGTGGATGGGTTTGAAGTAAATGGATTGGTTGATGCTAATACCTTATATCTACAATCAGGCGCATTTGGCAGTGCAATGGCCTTACAATTCAAAGTATTGCCCAAGCCTATAGAATTTGGTGCCGTAACTAGATTGTGACAAAGTTTGGAAGAGAGTACATACTTGAAAGAGTCTATGGGTGAGTATTTTAAATTGGCTAAATTGTGTTTGACTATGATAGGCTATGTTGAGGATGAACGAACATTTAGTACAATGGCCTTTGTTAAGAACCAGCTTCACAACAGATTAGATGAGAAAGCTACTGAGTTGATACCTTTCCCTATGATAGGGCATTTGGACCATGGAAATCTGCATGCACAAGGAGAAGTGTAATAAATGTTTTCAGAAGGCACAACAACAATTAGTACATCATCAGAGAAAATGGTTTATGTGGAACGCATGGCAGGTGATGACATGGACAGTGATGTTCCATGTAGTGCCAATTTTCGGCAAGTACAACAAAAGTACATTGTATGTCGTATTTGGTATGAATATAAATTAAGTTTTGGTAATGACAATTAACGTTTAAATGGTGCTAAATAGCTTCATCAAGTTCTATTAACGATAACTTGTTATTTTAAATGGTTACATCAATACCTTATATTTGCGCATTGGAGTCGTGGGAAAAAAGGAAGAAAAGAAAAATTTATGAAAACTAAATAGTCCATCAAAATAAATATAAAATCATTTAAAAAAAAATCGCCCAAATTTTAATTAATAGTAATAAGATTATACTAAAAAATCGCCCATGGTTAATAACTTAAAAAATAACGGTTACTCGTAATTTTTACCCTGTTTAAGAAGATAGGAGCTGCAGGTCTCGGTAATTCTGGTTCCTCTTCTCGCGTGATGTTATCCCATTCTGGGATCCCTTGGTTCTGTAGCATCCAAGCAGTGAATGCCGCCATATCCAAGCTCCCAAATTGTATGAATTCCTTTGAGGATGGATCCGGGATGAGCGCACTTGCGGCGATCGGAAAAAACCTTTGGAATGAAAGGTGCCTGCAATTCGCCATGATTCAATTTAATGGGGAAATGCGAGGGGAGAAGAGAAGGAAATTTTGGGGAAAAATAGAATGAATGAATAGAATAGAATGAGGGATGTGACTTTTGAAAGGATCATGGGGATGATCAAAAGCTGGGGTGGAAGATGGAATAGAGAAGTGACTGGCAGTTGATCTGCCAGAACCTTACCTGGGGTTCAAGAAACCCTAGTTAGCGCCCAGTCGAGCGCCTCCTGCCTCTCCTCTCGTCTATTAGTTGTTCCCGATTCCCTCGTTGTGGCACTTAGAAATTATATTGAAGGGGTCTTCAATATCACTTGAGAGGAGAATAAACATCATTAAAAGCTCTAACAGAGTACAACATGAGAATAAGAATGGACGGCTCAGGAAGGTGCCCTTTCTGTTCATCACGTTGTACAGATCTGTATTGATGAATTTGAGATGGTAGACATCAAAGTAGAAAAAAGTGCAAGACAGTAGACATCTAATCTTTTGAAGATGTCCTTGTTATTGAAACTGGGCATTATTGAAGCCGCAAGCAATTATATGTGGAGAACATGCGAAACATGCAAGGATGCAAAGGAGATAACAATAAGCAATAGGAATGATAAAATTTTCTAGTGAACGCCATAACAATACTGTGGTTGTGTAGTGCAATGCAGCTAGCCTGTGGTATATTTAAAATAGAGTACCTATCTGCATGATAATTCATACAATATAATGTTACCTGTGCAAAAGCTACTACAGAAAACCAGGTGTTTGCTAGGGCCAGCTGAATGTTGCTGCAAGAAAAAGAACAAACTTATCAGACTTGACATTCAGAGCCTTCCCTTTTAAGGAATTGTCAAGGACATAAAATAGACAAAACACTCTAAACTACAACTGTCACAAATATTAGCGGCAAGAAGCACCTCTCCCTAAAGCTACAATAACAACTAAGCACTAAACTGTGCTATGGACCCATGAATCCCCCCATCAACGACAATCTATATCAGAAGTAGCAGTTTTATAAATGCTTCCAACAAAGCCAACTCTATGAGAAAAACCTTCTTCAGATATGTTCCTTGAAGTAGGCAAGTAGAATTTCAAAATCTTTGTTCTGCTATTCACAATGATAATTACAATAGGCAGGAAAGAGCAATTATGTTGCGCATTATGTCTGTCAAAATGGGCAAAATAATCCTACTTAGATCTACAGGTGCCACACCTTCGACCGATCTAAGTTCATCTTAGGTTCATAAAAAGTGTAGTTGGAAACTGAAAAGAAGGTCTTCACATGAATTATTTGGAAGGCCTGTGATAAGCTCCTTCCGCTTGGATGGCTAGCTTGGATAAACCCTACTTGCAGCAAATCGATATGAAATGGGAACCTACAATTTTATAGAACCTTTCTCAACTCTACAAACAGATCATCCCATATAAATAAAGTTGAGATTTTACTTTTGAAGAAGGGGAATGCCACATAAACTTGTTATAATTGTGTTTCCAAAATAAGCCATGTATCCCTGCAACATTTGGCATCAATTGCAATTAAGATAAGATAGAAGCCTAAAAATAAGAAACCAGAAGACACTTGTCATTTGTATACCTCCTTGCCGCCACTTGCTTCTTGAAGAGTATATTAAATGCATGTAGCGTGGTTCATTTACTGCACAAATAAAATGATGCTTGTAAACCACATAAAACGTTGCAGGCAGACACATAACAAAGTGTTTATATGTATACATCCAATATCAGTCTAATTCTTCTAAACCGACATGCAAAAGAGACCAAGCAAGTTAAAAAAAAGCATAGTAAACATGTGACAGATGAGAGTGATAAAAGCAACGGATACATAATAAAGCACATGCATTTGGCAAAGCGCCTGAGGAAACATGCAGAAAAGTATGCAATTTATGTTCCTGCATGTACCAGGTTGTCGACATCTATTAGAAGCAAATTATAGCAAATACGGAGTTTAAATTAGTCCCCAACCAATGTCAAACAAAGAGACTACCGCAACCAGGAGAATACTAATGTCAAAGAGACACGCATGCAACGAATTCAACTACTTCAAATATGATTTTCACCTTCATTTTCTATGGAAGCACAATATTTAGGATCTAACTACATAAGCTCCTGCATTGGGACTTACAGAGCTAGAGGTTCCTTCAAGAAAGATAAAAATAATAGATCTATAAAACAAAACATGGCTTTCTTTAGAGAACGTTTAGCAAAAGATGATCATATTAAGAAATAAAATGCAAGGCTCTTACTATTACCATGGGGTCCTATCTCGTCCATCCTCCAAAGCCACAATGCCCCATCAATGTGGTAAATCCATGGAAGAACTCGTGCAGTCTACCAAGAGATGCCTGTATTGCATGCAGGAAACTTTGTCTGCAATACCTCATATAGTAAGCAAATCCATTGGATAGAGTTTAGCACTCGAGACAGCAATATCTTTTCTGCAACAAAGCTCAAAGCTCGTTGTAACATAGATCAGAAAATAAAGATGGAGGCATAGCTGGTCATAAGATTTTACAAAACATGTATATATAAGGGATTTAAAAATGCATTGTATGAAATTGAAATTAGAAAACTACCTGAGAATCTTCTATGGAATGGGTAGAGAGTCTTGCTGAATATGCAAAACCATCTTCAGTAAGCATGCTCTCAGTATGCTAAAGCATCTGCATGTAACCTGCAAAAGCAAACAAATAATGGCAAATAAATAGTGCAATCCTTTAACCTCCTCCAAGCAAGCAAGTATGCCTCTAGAAGTTTCCGTCATTGTATTTCTTACCTTATACGGATGCAACCTAGGAAAGATCATTGAGGAAATATGCTAAGAGTCTTCAAAAATTCGTAAGGCTTACCTTCTGCAAAAGGCCAACTCCTGGATGCTGAAAACTCTTTTCTGAAACCTGAAAGTTCTAGCTGAATTCTATCCACTCCAATATACAAATATCGGTTCCTGCACATGCTTATATCAGTACTGTTTCTAAGATATTGGACACGACACGTACACTTCTTTTTCATCAATGTGCACAAAATATAGACTCGTCAATGTTCACAAAATACAGAGAGCTCCTTACCATAAGTAATGTGCTCAAGACTGCCCAAGATTTGCACTTTCATTTTATAGAGCAAAGTCGATTGTTCCTCTCAGCCTCCTTACTATTATATTGTTGAAGAAGTAGTCATTAACGAAGAAGTCATGCCAAATTATTTGAAGTGCTCTAATCCATGAGAATTATTTTTACAATATTTGCCTCGAAGATCAATGCTTCATATATGAAATATCTGGACGGGCCTGTATTACCTGCCAAAAAATGCAAAGCACATGAGTTAAAGATCCAATCTTTGCAACTATGGGCTAAAATCTCCGAAAGCTATATCTAACCTGGTATATAGTTTCGATGTGAAGGCATGCGCCCATTGAAAAGGATTGGATGCCCCTTTTTCGTGTTTGAATCCGGATAATACACTTGCATGAATAAGACAACCAGTTGTGGGAAAGGATGTACATAACACCAGCCAGATCTATAGTAAACCACAACAGCTATTCAAGCTGGACGCACAAAGCAGCCTTAGAGATCAGCGACAGAACTAAACCCCTTAATCTAGCATCCTAAGGATCACCGGCAGAATTAAATCCTTTAACCTGGCATCATGAAGATCAGCATTATACTTACAGTCAGCGGGCGCCCAAGCCATTCATGCTCCATCCGCGACTGCACGAAAATGCTGGAAGAAGAGAAAGGTTTGTGGACATCTACGAAAATAAATCTATTTGCATGTAAAACACAAACACATAAATCATACACACAAAATTTCCTCGATTTTTAGACAATCGGACATTTTTCCCGGCAACCAAAACTCTTAAAAACTTAGAAAAATCAACTTGAAAAAAATACAAAAAAATTTTTAGCCAGACCGGAAAAACTCAAATTAACAAGATTGATTGATATCTCTGGAAGATCTTAAATGTTCTTACGGTAATATCTCTAAAGTATGTCATGAGAGGAGGAATATTGAGGTGGAAAGCAAGGCCATAATATGTTGTGTAGATTTGTAGAACTGTTCTTCAAATAGATATGGCTATGACTAGTAGTATGATGATGAATGGGGCTTAGTTCCAGGAGTAATAGACTGCATCTTTAAAGGAAATTTGAACTGAGATTGCTTCCACTTTTTAAGGTTTGAATTTGTGTATTGCCTATACATCATGCAACCTTGGCACAATTTAACTGGGATTGCTTACAAATTTTAAAGGGTGGTTTTATAATTGTTGATACCAAGTTCATTTAACAACCCATATGTTTAGATTACACGAGATCATCAATTATTATTGTGTTCATCATCATATATATTGAAGTCGTCAATAAGTACTAAGGCATTTACCTTATTGAACATATATTATGCACTCATCTTCATCATATATCCTATTGAACATACACTATGCACTCATCTTCCATATACGTACATTGAAGTCACCCTATCAAGGAGTATACCCTATTGAACAAAACTATTCGCATTAATTTATGCACAACAATCTTGGAAACTGCTACCATTCACATAAAAATTGCATGTTTTAGTACACATTCCTAATCTACAAAATCTATTAAGTTGACATACATCAAATAATGAGGTATTTGTAAAGATTATCGCAAATTAAAAGAGAAAACGCATTCTTATTATGCCCGACAATATCAATCCCTTACTTATTATATCCTTAGCTCCAGCCCCCGTGTGATTCGAGTCAATAAACAAGAACACACAACTTCTTGCGCAGCTTATATGCTTCTTAATAGGTTATTTTATCATCTCAATTACGGAGTTTATCAATGCATTTCTCCTATCTTTTTTCTAAAATGATAACTTATTATTGTAGGGAGTCATGCGATAGTTGATAACACCTACTGGCATTTTGCTGTGTTGGAGTAAAAAAAGTTCCCCTCCAATTATACATGCGGGGGAACTTGCTTTAGGTCAGAAGGCATCACACATATTGGTGTTTGTGATGGGAGATGGTTCAAGGCTTGGGCATCGATCCCACATGACGCAATTGGTGATTACGAGCTTCCTGAGTTCCTAACAAAGTATAACATTATTTTGGTAGATCTGAGTCGCACGTGTGGGACATGGCATCAGAGCATATTTACACATTCATGTTCGCCACCATAGGGACGACGAGAGGAGCTTCTATACCTATCAGCTTCGCAACTGAGCTTCATATCGAGCCGACGACGTTCCTACAGTTCTTTGGGACAGGTTCTTCATGATGTGGATCCATTAAGATTGACATAACCTCTTTTTGCAACAAAAATAATTTGTTTTATTTGGGGGTATATTTGTTTAATCATTTTGTGGATCCATTAAGATTGACACTTTAAAAGGTAAAGTTTGTTCAACAAAAATAATTTGTCTTTCTCATTGCAGACCGGACGACACAACCACAACTAACGCACATAAATGCCTTCACACATCCACGACTAATGCCCGGCATCGCCGGGCACACATTTCTAGTGTTTATAGTCAACATATAAGGAGGTGCTTTTCAATTTCGTTGCCTGACACAGAATGGAACCTCTTACAATGTCATCTGCCACTGTAAATTTCACCATTACACTTTTGGTTATGGCGGTGAAGGCCAAGGAAAAATGCCCTGACAATGTGGGCAGGAGCATGAAAGCTCATCTTGCAGAGGACCATTGGCTGGTGCGACGATTAACTATCAGGTTAGGATGCACAGCTATCACTCCAAAGATAGTGGGTTCAAGTCCTGTTCAAATCCTTAAATGTGACAACTGGAGCCTCTTCTTGCGATCCTCCTTTTTGAGATATTCCTGTGCCTCTTCTGGGAGATCTTAAACCACAACATTATGGCACCTTCATCTTTGTTCCTATAGCTCTTTGAGCGATTCCACAAGATCCCCTATTCGAGGGGCGGATGCAGTAGCGGACTTAGCTGCTTGAGGGTGTAGTTGCTTAGTGTTGCTTGACTTGAGACCCTCATATCAAAAATACCTGAGATATCTCAACATGGGCAGTGGCAGCAATGTCTATGCTTGCCTTTCACATTTGAAGCTGAGAGGTAACTCTTGGTGCTTCATCTTCTGCTTATCCAATTCTAGCATGCAATGATGCGACTGCTTATGAGGTTCAGCATGTAGTCGTTCACCTTGGGAATTGAGTGCTTTTTGCATCTCTTGCATATCATGATCCCGATAGGAGGAGCCTTCTTCTAACCTCCCAGCCGGGAGGTCACGTAGTGCCCTTGCCAGTATTTGCCTTTTCAAGATTGTCGATCTTGTCCTATAGTGCTTGATGTTGAAGATATGATCATAAGGATCAATAGTGCTTATGTGGCAGGCTGACTAGACTGCCAAGTTGGCGATCCAAGCCAAAGGGCACGTCTCATGCACCTATTTGTAAGCCACGGTTGGGGCTGTTCCAACCAGTCTGTTCAATCTATATTTTGTTCTTCCTCCATATTTTATCATGGTATCAGCTTGGAAACCCTGATCCAGGGACCTGCGAAGGAGAAGAATTTTTGAGGGTTATCTACATGCCAAGAAGATGAAGAAAAGGAAGAAAATCAATGGAGACCAAGTGCTCCCGTTGATGGCTGATGGGGTCCAGATAGAAGACTCAGAGCAGCAGGCTGATGGGGTCGAGATACATGACCCAGTTCAGCAAATTGACGAAATTCAAGAAGCGGTTATTTCCATTGCAAACAGACAGTGGCAACAACCCATTATCAAATTCTCATTGGAGGAGGATGCCGCAGTAAGAATTATCCTTGAAGAACAATTTCCCAAAGAGGTTGAATTTCCTCCCCAAGTGCTTCAATTGACGGCTGATGGGATCGAGAAGCAAGATCCAGGGCAGCAGATTGATGGGGTTCAAGACCCAACATCACAAATTGTAGCAGAATTTGTTGGTGCAGTGCAACTAACTGATGGGGTCGTAATTCAAGACCCAATAATGAAAATTCATGAACAAATGCAGTGGCTGTGGAAGTGGACAATAAAAGACCCTGATGTATGGCAGGATGTGAAGCAGATGCAGAGTTTCCTTCATTGTTTCAGGTAGCAGGCAGATAGTTGTGAAGCAGGGGGAGCAGTATTGCATAATGGGGCTTCAGAATACATGTCATATTTCAGATATTTATTTCAATTTTTCAAGAAAGGACAACCTCTGGCAGCAACAGGAGCATATTCAAATGAAGCTCTAAATGCATCTTGGATTCTGGAGCACCATCGACTATCTCAGAATGGGTTACCAAAGATCCCGAGAAAGAATGGTGCAGAGGTGGCCTATGTTCAGAATGCAATACAGCAACCAGAATGGATGATTGAGGCTATTGCAGATGTGACAAGAGCATATACACAAGGCAAGGACCTAGGCGAGAATGGTGCTGAAAAAGACTTAATTTCTCCAGAAAACAAAAGAGTGAACTATGCAGATTTACCCACGCTTAAGAAGACCGGTGGCCAAGTGCAGTTGGCCTGAAGGCTGTGGCCCGAAAAAGAAGAAGACTTCTGTAATGTAAGCCAAGCCTCTATTTAATTGAGTTAATTAAAGGTCTTAGTAAGTAATTAGTTACAATAATAGTAAGTATACTCAGCAAGGAGGCATGTATGAGGCCCAGTGTCTTATCTTGTTATCTTCGGATGCAAGATTAAGGGGGAGAAATGCAGTATAATGTAATCATCCATCCTCAGTTCTCCTTAAGGGGGTATAGGTTTACTAGATATAAAGAGTCTAGAAGTTTAAATTCTTGATGTTAAGAAAAAACAGCAGTTGCCTCTAGTTCATCTAGAGATGAGCAGTTTCAAGCTCATTTGGATGGCTCCAGTTGAGAGCAGTTCAAGGAGGAGTATGATGTTAGAGGACAAAAAGGAAATTTAAACTTACACTTCCATTGATATATTGATCAAGGGGGAGTGTTGAAGATATGATCATAAGGATCAATGGAGTGCTTATGTGGCAGGCTGACTAGACTGCCAAGTTGGCGATCCAAGCCAAAGGGCACGTCTCATATGAAGAGCCACAGTTGCACCTATTTGTAAGCCACGGTTGGGGCTGTTCCAACCAGTCTGTTCAATCTATATTTTGTTCTTCCTCCATATTTTATCACTTGAAGAGGTTGTTGGATCTTGATGGTCATATCCATCGTTTCTGCATGGCGTTGTGCTATGGTCTCCCATATTTCCTGCTAGAAATCTTCTATGTCTTGGATCATAGTATCGAGCTTGCTTGATGTCTGGCTAGATCAGCCATTGTCTTGACCTGATCAATCCGAAGGTTGGTGATGTCTGTCCTATTCTGATACCATTCATCTTGTGCTAGTTGAATGCAATCATCAATCTGCGGAATGCACACCTTCATGCAAGAACTGCGTTGATTTTCCATTGCCAGTTTCTTTTTCGATAACAGTAGGTGGTGAAGCCTCTAGTTGGTCAGCAAGACATGTGAACTTAGTTTAATATTCACTTGGACCTACCTGAAGAGCTCTTCAGATGCCCTGTTCAGGCTTATTCGAGAGCGACCTGCTAGGGTTGATTGCTAGTCATAGATCTACCTAGCTAAACGTCTTGCATGTGCCTTTGCCCTCACTTTCTTTCTCGGGATGTACCTTAAGCCTTGCCTGTGAGTCTGTTCTACAGATTAGGGATCAGTAGTGCTCCATTCTTTGCAGTTTTATATTGCCATTCATGCATCATTCCTTTATTGCCATCTCATGCATCATTCCTTTCTGTGTTAGTTTTTGTAGAAGGTTTTGATTTGGCAATGACAAATAATGGTGTTTCGCATTGCTGCTGGAGCCTGAAGTTTTGCCCATCATGTCTCATCAATCTGATCAACATGTTTTTAATGCTATATTGTATTTTGTAAAGCAAACTACTATGCCGATGGTATAGAAATACTCTTCAATTTAATGGAAGAAAATGCGTAAACCTTTAGTGCAAAATCACGTTGCCTTATCATTGAGATTTTTTCGTATAGAACTTAATGCTCCCAAAGTGGAGGCATACTTTATTATTCAAATACAAAGCCTCAATTATGGTATTATTTAACAATCACTACCATGTTGACCCTTTTATATATGAAATATACTGGCACTGTTTAAAGTTAACCTAGGCATAGTGATAGAATACGGCCGTATTCATGTTAAAATACGGGGAATACGGATCTTTAAAAAATCTTCAAAATCACCATATGCCGTATTCAAACTTTGAAACCGAATATGCCCGTATTCCTGGCATATTCACACAGAATACGCCCGTATTCTGTTACAAGCCAAAAAAAGTCGAGAAGGGCATCCATCAGTCTCGTCGAACGAAAGGGGAAAAAAACAAGTAAGCATTAACAATCTGTACCTTTTGGGCGACGTCGTGGAAGTTGCGGCGAGTCGGCGAGTCGTGGAAGCTGCTGCAGATTCGAGGAGACGAAGCTGCTACAAATGAGTTGCCCTTCAACGCAAATGAAGCTGCATCAATATTGAAGCTGCACGGATTGTAAGTGCACGACCACTTTTATGGAGATTGCATCTGATATTTCATTCAATCGAGTGCTTCTAAATAAGCATTCCATGTGCCATTATTTAGAATAGCATGCCGTTTATATTAGTATTGAGCAAGGACATTGAAAATAGAATAAATACACCTCAACTTAATACTATTGGAATTTTGAATACTATCAGATAAATAACTACTTACTATTGCAGTAGAAGATTAAACAGTTCTTATAATTAGAAAATAGAGATTAAGCTGATCAAAATGAGTACAAACATGTTTCTTGTAGAATATTCGAAGGGAATATTCCCGTATTCTCCGTATGCATATTTTCCATATTCGTATTCCGTATTCATTTTTGGGGCCCCGTATTCATTTCTGTATGCGTATTATGTCACTGTGAACCTAGGTCCATGTAGTAACTCTAAAATTTGTTTGTTTGTTCCACCCCCCTCTAACAAGGTATATAATGAGAACTAGTTATGGTGCCCGGCGTTGCCGGGCTTTAGCAAATGTGGATTGTAGAATGGTTTTGCATTAGTAGGCTTTAGAATAGTGCCATACGGATGTCATGAGTGAATTGACATTTCTAAACTTTAAGCTCCACAACAACATAGGTATGCAAGGATTTGGCAGTCGATGGAATTCCAATCTCGAATTTCGCAAGGATCTACTCCTTTTCTATACATAAAACGTCATCTGAGATATGAACTTGCTATAGCAGAATTAAGTAGGAAAAGAAAGGATTGCGTAAAATGAATGAACTACCTAAATTTAGCAACATTTTAACACCATTTAACTAAAGAAAATTAGAAGTGATGACATGATTAAAAGCTTATAATATGGTCACGATAGTTTCCATATAAGTAGATGAATTTGATTTGTATGCCTTGGAAATGAGATTGTGTAGGATGTTGTCGATTTATAATAAGTATTTTGTGCATTATAAAGAATGGCCTAGTCAATCAAGTAGTTTTGGGCCATTGATAATTCAATTAGAACTTGGAAGTTTGAACATAAAGCGTGTTTTTATTGAAAGGGACGATGATGTACTTGATGTTGTTTGTGTAGAGTTTGCATAGTATGGGAAGTTATTGGATCGTAGATCGGATTAGTTATATTGGTTAAATTGTCGTTTTATGAGACCACATAACCCAAGAAAATTTTATAGGTGGGCAATTGCACTATTGAATATTAAATAAACTTGTAATTTTATCAATGCCTATTTTGGGTTTGCATATTGCCTATTTTGGGTTTGCATATGGAAAAATCATATTCGAGCTATGTTGCATTTGAAGATATGGATCCGGTTCTGAATAATGAAGCGTGCGAATGGATTAAATATTATATAGGTGGATAGTAAAGACAAAGGCAGATTCTAAAGATCTTTTTCTTTCCTTAGAAGATTCTAAAGAAATCTTCTTCCTGTTTTGAGAATCTGCGCATACAATGCACATGATCTTCTTTAACACCATGCTTGTAAAACATATGAAGATTTGTCAAATTTCATTTCGAATAAAGAGCTGGCTGTATTTTCTGAATAGTGCCCCACATCTCAGAGACAAACAGTTGTGAGCCCATAAGCCAGCAATTGCCTGCTTTCCGCTTATTTTTAGACTAAAAGGGGAACCTTTTTTGCATGGCCCTGCAGAACTATCATGCCAAATAAACACCAATAACCACATACAACCAGAAAAATAGTTGCATGTTGTCAATAGTCCAAAGTATGTCAGAGGGTGAAGATGTTAATTAGTGCATTTCTTGAAGGTAAAAGTTATATGCCATAGAAAAAGTTCCGCACAGCAGGATAGACATTCAGAATTACTGATCATATGACCATCTAGATGCTGCTGTGCTTGTCACTGGAAAAAAGATTATCTGCGCATCTTCAAACATAATGACTCATCTGAGATTCTAGACTTCAATTACATCAATTTTAACACTATATATCTTCCATTTCCAGAGCTACTTTTTAAACCCAGCTAAAGTACCTGGAATCTACTTGTAATCCTTACGGCACTGCCTCAGGTCACATACCAAAACTAATGCATAGCCTTGAAAATCTGCAAATGCAAGGAAGCAATTGTCAGCTATCAGAGACAATGGTTAGAGCCAATAGTTGAGTTGACAATTCTGTGGCGAAATTATGCTCCAAAATACTACTGACATATAAATGCCTACCAAGCAAATCCTAAATAAAACAATGCTTCCTCTTTCGGATCTAGCCAAATGAGTTTGTCAAATTTGCGTCCCAGCACTCAAGTCTCTAGTCCCTTCATCAAATATAATGTCAGGATAAATAATGTGAATATCCCTTGTGCTACAGATCAAATTTTCAGAAGTTCAAAGGTCACCATCTCTAAAGTCACTAATGCTTTATGTATTGCTACCATCTGCCAAAATGCATAGCTGATAACATAGCTAAAATTGCATCATATTTCTAAACTGTGTCAAATAATTCAAGCTCTAGAAGAAAACATCATTGCCAAAATCATCATATAATGTGGCCTTCTCAAAAACAAACAAATTCTCAAGAATCTTATAGTAACTCAAAGGAAAAGCCTGATAAACTTTGGAGATTGTATAATGGATTGACATTATCCTATTGCCGGCTGGAAGCTAAACATATTCTTGTATTGCCTAGACCTCTGTTAAATGTGCAACTTCCTTTGAGATCTAAAGGAGAAATGTCCTTACCGACAAATATTGGATGTAGATTTGTCAAGCCATAAGCCATTGAAGCCAGTCCCATAAAACCATAAAGACAAAATAGAGTACCTAACAGAGAAAAGGTTGCTTCTGCTTGCAAATATAAGCTGGATTGGAACCTCTCTAGCCACAAATGCCAAGCTGAGCCAAATTTAAACAATAGACTTAGATAAACAAAATGACGGTAGTAACAGATCCATTATTTTACCTTTAAAATGACTGATCACGATGAAACAAATCGGTTCCGCTAAGAAGTAATATGAATAATGCAGAATGCATACTCGCTTTGAATAGAAAATAAGGAGGTGCAGAATGTGCTACAAAACATTAACATTTTTTAAGATGTATTATGCTCATGACCACCTTAATTACCCTTCTGAATATCTTCTAGATAGGAAATTGTGCATAGCATATCCATTCCATTTGGCCATGTCCCCCTATAATAATGATGTGCATCAGGAGTGATAGTCAAACAAAAACAATTCAAAAAATCTTAAGAACTTACCAGCAAATGTCTGAAGGTCAAACAGTGAGCACAGGTTAGACCAAACGCAAGCTTGAACCCAAATGCATGCAGGAGTGGCACTTGAGGCAAGACTCAAAACAAAAATGGTGTGCAGTTGCAGACCACCTTAATTACTCTTCTGAATATCTTCTGGATAGGAAATTGTGCGTAGCATATCGATTCCATTTGGCCATGTCCCCTTATAATAATGATGTGCATCAGGAGGGATAGTCAAACAAATTACAATTCAAAAAATGATAAGAACTTACCAGCAGATGTCTGAGAGTCAAACAGCGAGGTTGAAGTGCTTCCAAACACTGAGACGGTTTCAAAAGTAGTAAAGTTGACGACACTTAAAGGCACATGTTAGACCAAATGCAAGCTTGAACCCAAATGCATGCAAGAGTGGCATCTGAGGCAAAAGCCAAAACAAAAATGGCGTTCGAGTTTAAACAAAAAATGGGAGTTTTAAATAAATCTATTGCGAGCAATAGATGCATGCACTTGGCTTTTGCAGTTGGCATGCAATGGGCATTCCTAGTTTAATGCAGCAACTATAATCATCATGCAACAGATCTAAAAGTGCTATAGACATCAAATGTAAACCAAATACAGGCCCACTAAGGGAACTTGAGAATTAAAAGCAAACAAATTTTTGCAAGGATAATCCAAACCTCAAGAATGCTTGTAATGATAATGGAGCCTGTAAGCACATGAATCACATTTATGCTGCAATATCTGTGCATGCAGAAAGAGAAATAATAGGAAAACCGACCTAAAAATTAAATTCATCAAAAAATTCAACTGGCATCTGCAAAAAATGAGGACGATTCAGG
The DNA here is from genome assembly GCA_021234155.1 of Isoetes taiwanensis. Taxonomy (NCBI): domain Eukaryota; kingdom Viridiplantae; phylum Streptophyta; class Lycopodiopsida; order Isoetales; family Isoetaceae; genus Isoetes; species Isoetes taiwanensis. The sequence goes on from JAJEKV010000006.1 coordinate 25,868,337, forward strand.
GTTTACCATGTTCCTTAGCTAATTTTGATGCTCAGCTCCGTAGCAACAGGTTTAAGAAGATGAAGATAGAAGTGGACAAATATTAGAATAAAATCTACAACAAAATTACATTACCTAGGCAACCAATCCGTTATCTTCATGCCGAATTTGAAAGGATAAGACTCCCCGTAAAATTCAGGTACTTTGGATCTGAACCTTACTGGAATCAAATTTGCACTATGATATTACTATGCTTCACGTAGAAAATGCTTTCAGTACGATCTCAACCTTCCCGTTTGCAAAAGACGAAGCCCTATCCAGAATCAAGGTCTCAGGCAGCATTATCGGAATATACACTAAACCAAAGCAGCACAATATTTGGGATTTCGGCAGGAAATGCTCATCAAGAACCTTTTACTGACGCCTCAAATCCGACCATTAAGAAGACACATTCTCATGCTGCAACTCGGTAAACTACCCAGCAAACAATCTTGGAGTTGATTATGTGGCCTCCTTGCCATGTAGAATGACCTCCTGTCCTTCTCTCGACTGGATATATTGGAGCCAAGCGAAAAAGAATTTTATCTCCACAACTCCATCCGCAACCGTGGCAGGCATGCCGATGATCAGCCATCCCAGATAAGAATCCACGAAAACTGGGGATAACCCATCGACCCCAAAATTGCCGATTTCGAAATCATAGTACAACGAAATGCCTGATTTTTGGTGAACCTGAATCTTTTCCCGGCCACCAAAACCCTCAAAACCCTACGAAATCAAATTAAAAAAAAAAATCCAAAAAGTTTTTGGAACAATAGGATGAGATATGAGAGCCAATTGAGATGTGGTCCAAAGCCAAGTGTTATAGCTTTCACGTGAAAATTTGCACAAGTAGTAGGGGCATAATATGCATAATGCTCATTTTATATCTGACATAGTTGCTGAAATTTGCTATCCCCTTGGATGTGCATTAGCAGTTTGACAAAAACATTTTAACACCCATGTGTTCAAACTTAGAGATGTAATATCTATCACGTTAGAGTACCTATTACCTTAATAGACATAACTTCCAGTGCATATGAGCTTGTTGAATAGTGCAAAATGGTTTGAGTGGGGTGGTTTTTTTTGTTCGCCAAAGGGTTAGTTATTGGCCCCCAGGGACTTGTGCTATTGAGTGATGATGTCATTGTTTCCCTTAACAGGATCTGTCCATTGGAACAGAGACTCGGGACGAGGAAGTGGACTCGGACCACCAGCCCTTGTTCGTGCATCTCCATTAGCAAGCTCCCCGTGCATCTACTGCCTCAACACCCCGTGCCCCAAATGCCCTCGACTACTCCCTCTTACCAAACATCGCTTGAGCATGTGATCCGGATCCTCGCAACTCCCCACATTTCAACAGTCAAGGAGAACCGAACATGAGCTTGCCTTTTTTGTTGCCACTTATGAAACAAAGGCTCAAAATACGGTTTTGAGGTTATTGAACCTCCACCTTCCCTGTTTTTCAGCACCCTTTGATAGCTTTTTGTGTGAACCAATTCCTTCTCAATTGCTTAAACATGTTTTCCTGTCCAAACTTGGACCATCCAGGAGAATTCTTCATCCTCAAACCGCCACCCCCATCATTCTCTCTCAACTTCTTGTGTTTGGTCTCCTCATTTCTCACCCCAAGACATCATCAAAAGGGTTTAGGTTAGTAAGAAAGAAATCAAAGCCACCATGGAATGCATCACCTCGGAGCAATTTTATCCCATGATCGATCCGGCCCTTTCCTCTAACCATTTCCCAGCCCCCAGGCATGGCTCTCGGTCATAGATGAATTCTTTTGTCATCCAAAGCCTCAACGATGGAGCTTCCCCTTTAGATGGCATCGGTTTCTTCCGAAAATGGGTCGGGCCTCCAGCATGCCATTGTCCTCAAGGCATTATTCAATAAAGCATTGCAAGAAGGCTCCATGAAGCACTAGTAGAGTTGTTATTATACAAGGCGGGGACCCTGAATGCCTAGCCAACTATCGTGCTTATGGTCAACTCAAAACTCAGGTCGGCATCCTCTGACATGTAAACAATATGATTAGAAGGATTCCTTGTGCGCTCACAAGTATGGGCTTTTGGCTTAGGCATTCCACCATTGATCATATCTTCAGCCCACATTACTGATTTGATTGCAAGCTCGCGCAATAGCAAAATCCTGTTTTCGTGGTTTCACAGTTTTACAACTTCCAACTTTTTGCATTAATTTTGGCCAAAGTTTCCTCCTCCGACAGGAAGTTATGGGATAGGTCATGGGCAATGAGGACCCTCCTGACTTGCGTATTTATAGGCTTTGGATGGGCATGCTCGCCTATTATCATCGTTTAACACCTCCGGTAATCGGTATATTTCCTTTCCCCCTTCTCCCCACTTCTTTGGCCTTTACATTGAAACCATCCCGAAGATTGGCTTTATCCATGGAGGTGTAAAAACCCATCTCATGCATCACACAATCCTTTGGTTAACTCATATATCATCCCAAGTTTTCCATCTATTCTATATTCCGGAGGACCCCAAACTTCCTAATGCCTAATCATTTGCCATTCACCATATATTTTTGTGGGTGTTTAAAACTAGGTGTCTTCTTTTCATCATCCCTCGAAAAAGGATTCCCTCAAAGAAATTCACTTAAACATCTTGCAAGATTATTGGTGGCTTATAACATAGTACTTGGGGATCATTCTCAACTACCAAGATCCTTTTCCATTGTTTTTTAGATGTTCTAGACCTTGGAAAGCAATCCCTGCCAAGTAGAATCATGGCCAATTGGTGTTTAATTGCTGGGCCACAAGTGTTTGACTTTTGAAGCTTGATTTGATTAACCGGCCTTTTGTATGGGGATGGTTTGTGAGGTCCTGATATCCCTCAACACCAAATGACCTCACGCAGCTTGTGCCCTAATTCTTAAATGGAGCCCTTATAAAATGCCCCAATTTTCATGTATTTCCTAATATGAGACAGGTTTCTACCCCTTCAAAAATGCCCATTGAAAATGTATATCATTTATTTGTACTATTTGAAATTATGGGTGATACCCTTTGCCCAACCTTGCTTTGGCCATTCGATGGGTCCCAATGCCCTTAACTTTTTACAAAAGAACAAAAAAGCTTAGTGGTTCTCCGCTGTATACATTGTACAAGCAAATTCATAGAATGCATTTAAGGACAAAGAAAGATCACAATGCCCTTTGTACCCTTTGATATTATCAGAACATTCATCTTAGAATTTTAGAAACAAGTTTTCTACAGCGTTAATTGAAACTTCCAATCTTCAAACCTAGGCTCACACATCCACCCCTTCCATTTTTCTAGCTCATTGAGTTGAAAACTTATTTCTTATATTCCATATGTCTTCCGATTGAGATAGGGCGTTGATGGTACAAAAGGCATTGTGTGTTGCCACCGTAAAGCTATTGAGGATGAATGTCATACCCTCCGTCTAGAAGGATGCCCATATCCGAAAGCTATCTTCGATTACTAGTGCAAAAGCCAACCGGCATTTTATTGAATTTAACGTAAAAGGTTTGTTGGGTCATACCTGTAAAAGTTTATGGATGCACGGACTCAATTGTGTCATCCGGATTCACTTTTGAACTGTCCTCTAAAATTGTATACACGATACCAAAGATAATTTTTTTTTTTTTTTTTTTTTTTTTTTTTAAAAGGTTGGTTTTAAATTTTCAAATAGAAAAGTCATAAATAGGTTTTTCTAATAAAAGCAAAAGATAATGTAAAGTAAAACTAGTAGGTATGGTCCCAAGACCAATTGCATACCTTTGAGTAGAGTACCAAAATCTAAATATGTAAATATCAAAATATATGTTTGTGTTATTGGTAGCAACCCAAAAAGTAATCTCGCTTTGAGTTGCACATCCGCATGCCACATAAATATCTTTTTTGTGGAATCCCAACCTCCTTTACCAAACAAATAGCATGTGATCCATCCTTCAGTGTAGTTTGTGAAGTCAAGGAGAACCGAACATGAGGCCTTTTGTTGCCAATATGAAAAGTTCTCAAAATTTTGAGGTTTTTGAACCTCCACACCTCCCCGCAACCAAAACCACCATTGATAGCTTTCCTTAACCAATTCCCCTTCTCAATTGCTTAAACATGTTTTCCATATGAACTTGGACAAATTCTTTTCTTCATCCTCATATAGGAACCCCCATCATTCTCTCTCTCCACTTCTTGTGCTATTGAGTCTCCTCATTTCTCCTAAGACATCATCAAAAGCATTTAGGTTAGTAAGAAAGAAATCAAAGTCGCCATGGATAATCTACCAATTTTATCCCATGATCCGTCATAATTCTTTCCTCTAACCATTTCATGAGCCATACACATTCCGCAATTAAGTAGATGAATTCTTTTTAATCCAAATCAATGATGGATTCTTCCCTCTATTCTTGTCCAAGACCTTCTATGTTTCCACTGCGGTTGCCATTGTTCTAAGTGTGTTTAAAAATCTATTAGTATCCATGAACCCGAGAATGTTTTTTCCTCGCAATTGAACCTCTGGTTTTATTTGTGCTTGCCACCAACTCAAAAACTCGCAAAAAATTCTCAAACTGTAAACACATGATTAGAAAATTCCCTTTATCATCCGTATATTGGGCGATAGTGATACCGTTCATGGTCATATTTAGCCCTTTTATCATTTGTTTGCAAGCTCGTTGAAATATGTAGCCATTCCAATGTTTTCAATTTAAAGAACTATAAAAAATCCAACTTTTGCATTAATTTTAACCAAAGTTTCCATCACAAAGCTACATTGCATTTGCTTTGGATGGCTTGTGTACTATTATCTACTTATACACCTCCTTTATTGAATATTTCCTTTTCCCCGCAATGTCCATAGTTTTCACTAAAACCATCCTCGACTTCAACTTTATCCATAACCCTAAAAATCTCCTTATCAACCCTGATCCTTTGGTTAATTGTAATCTCATCCCAAGTTTTCCATCTATTCAAGTTTTCTTAGATCCCCAAACTTCCTAAGGCCTAATCATGCCATTGCATATATTTTGTGGGTGTTTAAAAGCTAGAAACCTTCTTCCTCTCGTGCAAAAATCGGGGATGCCAAAAAAAATTGTTTTCTAAACATCTTGCATCAATTATTGGTTGCTTATAACATAGACTTACCTCATTCCATGCTTCAAAGATCCTTTTCATTGTTTTAGATGTTCTAGACCTAACAACTTAATCATTTTGGAGAAAGTAGAATCCATCTTGATTGGTTTTTAATTGTAGGACTTCCCAAAATGTTTGACTTTTTGAAGCCATGATTTGATTAACCTCAGAGCTGGTGATGGTTTTGAACAATAGATAGCACTCCAAACCAACTTATTTGCTTTGCTTGTGCTGAATAAATAAATGGGAAAAACTATAAAATGCCCCTAACTTTCATGTATTTCATAATATGCCCCTAACATTCTAAAAATTCACAAAATGCCCTTGAAAATGTATACATGTATTTGTACTATTTGAAATTTTATAAAATACCCTTTAACTTTTACTTAAATTCATGAAATGCCCTTAACTTTTTAACAAAATCACAAAAAGCCCTTCCTAAATGTATACATTCTACAACCAATTAAATTCATAGAATGCACTTTAGTTTAGCTTAACTTCATACAATGCCCTTTGTACCCTTGATATTAGGAACATTCATCTTTAGAATTTTAGAAACAAGTTTTCTAGCTCAATTGAAATTCCATCTTCAAACAAAACACATCGTGAGACGATTTTTCTAGCTCATTGAGTTAAAAAAACTTATTTCTTATATTCTCATATGTCTTCCCGATATCCTAAATATTTTGATGGTACAAAAGGCATTGTGTGAAGGTAAGCAAAAGTAAAGCGTATTCTATGAATTTGATCAAAAGTTCTAGAAGGATGTACATTTAGAAACTTTCGAATATGTGCAAAGTTAAGGGCATTTCATGAATTTAAGTAAAAGTTAAGGGTATTTTGTAAAATTTCAATGAGTACAAATACATGTATACATTTCCAATCATTTTGTGAATTTTCGAAAGTTAAGGGCATATTGTGAAATAAGGAAAAGTTAGGGGATTTTGTAGTTTTTCCCTAAATAAATACCTTGCAACCTAAACCACCATTCTTTTTATCCTTAACTAATGGCCTGTCGTGCCACCTTATGACCGTTCCGCCATATGAACTTCCTAATTGCCGTTTCAATCTTGTTATAGGAACCCTTGTCACCAATAATTGCTGAAGAAAAGTAGACATGTGTACTACCAATCATTGTATTTGCAATTTCAACTCTTCCAACCTAATGATAATGTCCCCGATACTTATTGAGTTTCGTTTTATTCGAGACTATTGGCTTCCATACACCGCGATTTTTATTAAGGGCCAAAGGAATCCCTAAGATGGTAATAACTTTATTCTTGTCCAAGACCTTTCCCCTCAGTGCCTTATCCAAGTATCTATAATGATAGCACTTTTTTCCCTGCTCTGACTCGACACTTTGCCAAAAATCTCAATTGCCTCCAAAAAATTCTCCAAACTTTTATCTCCATATTTAAGAAAACAAATGTATCATCCTGCATATTGCATGATAGTAAAGGGTTCATGGTCTTCCGCATCACCAATGTTTGGATCTTACCTTGTTGTTGAAGATATGTAGCCATTCGGTAACAATTTCAAAGAATCTATCAAAATAATGGTGCCAATGGGCAACCTTTGTCTTACCCCACGCCTACATTGAAATTGTTTGGTTGATTCCCATTTATTACTAAAGCACTTTTGAAGATCTTTGTACAATTAAGGCTCCATATTTTCATGATAGACTTCATCTTTAAAACCCAAATGTTTCATTGCTCTTTTCTAAAACTCCCAATTAATTGTATCATAAGCTCTTTTGAAAATCAAGTTTTTAATACATTAACATACTAAGTATGCTAATAGCATACTTATTACTACTAAGGTTTTTCCCTCGAAAACCCTTGAGAGATTTTAATCACATCTGATATCGCTTCTTTGCTCTCTTTTGTTTGATTCCATAGGCACCATGGTCTCACCCACTAAAAAATCTATTCTTCTATTCTATTCTTATTATTTGGTAACTAACAACATTCCTATCATTTTGGAGGCAAGCCTTGAACTTCCATCTTGACATATTTTCTTTTGTTGCCTAAACAAAAAGCTTGATTCCATGATTGTCTTCTAGATTGCATTTGATTTCTTGATTCTCAAATATGTCATTTCAACACCTGTGATCTCCAACGTTTAAGATCCCTAGCATGTTTGAGTCTTGAATTGTATAAGCAAGTGTATTGTATTGTATCGCAGGTTGTTGGCATTTTATTTTGTGTTTGAGATGGTTACTCAAGCAAGTATAAAACATATTTGAGTATGTATTTCATGGCATAGTGTTGATAGCATAATAACATACTTAACAAACTTCCAATATGGCTGCACCAACTAATATGGTTATTGCATAGTTGTTCACCGCTAGGAGCTTATTTAGCTATAGAATGATGCCATTCAATCTCTTAGACCTTTTTTCGTTGATCCCATCCTTAGTTCAATTGACTAGGGGATTCAATTGTGTAGCAAAGAAGCTTATATGTCATCAATCAAAGATCACTACTCTCCCCACCCCCTTCAAAAAAATAAAAGTTGCTCTATCCTTTCCGGGCTTATTATCCCATGTCTCAAATATGAAGAAGAACATTTGGAGGCTACAATATACCCAAGGTGATGTCAATCAACTTTAAGAAAACACAATGTTGTTGCCAATCTAAAACTACATATTGATATCTTTACTTTCATGCACTATATAGGTCTTGTGATGGAGTTCTCGAGGGCCTTTAATATATCGACCCATTAAGCAACATTAATGCTATGGAAATTTAGACTAGTTAGTATCCAATGGATATCAAAAGTCTATTCTATTCTACGGGGAATGATTGGCATAGTAAAGAAGCAAGGTAATCAATGATATATAATGTAACTAATAACCGCATTTGACATTGTTGGGTTTATGTTGGGAACAAAATGGTAGGCCAACAATGCTCCCAATTTTAAAAGGCTATCCCGACTTACCTTCATAAGAATTTTACTTGAATTACTTTTAGAAGAATTTTGAACCTGAATTTAATGGATTTTATACAGCACCCCGGATATTGATAGGCCTATGGGACATAATCAAAGAGAACAACAAACGTATTACCACAAGAACTAAAACGCCCTAGAGAGTATGGCAAGAGCATTTTAGGGGATGGTTCGCTAAAATCCATAGACTAATCAACACATTGTGGATATGTTCGGATATCATAGTAGGGTGTGCGAGACGAATGCGATGCAAAAAGTTGTGTTCTACTTTCTAAAGATGTGTGAGACACTACCACAATTGTTTAATGTAAAGGGTTGAACATGGCCCCAATCAAGGTTTAGATTCTAAAGGCACACCATTTCCACCAAGGGAAGGGAACTAATCAATCTTCAATTGGACATGGTCCCACCATCATAGATAGATAGATAGATAGTATAGATAGATAGATAGATAGATGAGATATTATACCCGATAGATAGATAGATAGATAGATAGATGAACAGATAGCTAGATAGATAGATAGATACATCCGATATGATCTCCGATAGATAGAATAGATAGATAGATAGTAATTTTGGCATCATGCCTATATAGATAGATATATCTCCATAGAAAGGTTGGTTTCATTTTGTTTGGTAATTTAGTACCCCAAATGAGGGCCTCTCCCACACCTATATAGAAGGTTTTTTGTTTCACAAAGGTTTTTCATCTATTCTAGAGACATATTCTTCACATTGTTGTGGTTTTATTTTGTGTTTGAAAACTTTATCACTATATTGTAAAACCGTCTCATAGGTCTCCTTGGGCCGTTAAAATATACTTCCTTCCTTCCTTCCTTCCTTCCTCCCCTTTTTTTTTATTTCCATATCCACGACATTTTCATTTAGTATAGGAATATGCCCAGGATCAATATTGTTTGGATGGACCATTTCTTAGCCACTATTTAGGGATTAATAAGTATGCAAAGGTGGTTTTGGCCGGCCTTCGAATGCACATGCCATACCCTCTCATCACCCCCAAAAAAAATTAAAATACAGTGATCCTTTGGGAAATGCATGTCTCAAATATGAAGAAGAAAGAGAGGCTACAATATACCCAAGGTGATGTCAACGACTTTAAGCACTAAACACAATGTTGCCGAAACTAAAACTACATATTATGTCTTTTACTAAGCCATGCACTATATAGGTCTTGTGTTTGAGTTCTCACGAGGGCATTTCTATAGACCCATTAAGCAACATTAATGTGTATGTAAATTTAGACTAGTTAGTATCCAATGGATATCAAAAAGTCTATTCTATTCTACGGTGTAACTATTGGCATAGTAAAGAAGCAAGGTAATCAATGATATATAATGTAACTAGTAACGGTGCCCAGCATTGTTGGGTTTATGTTGGGAACCTGTAAATGGTAGGCCAACAATGCTCCCAATTTTAAAGGTATCCCTACTTACCTTCTAAGAATTTTACTTGAACTGCCCTTTTAAGAATTGAACTGAATTTAATGGATTTTTATCGCTCCCAGATATTGATAGGCCTATCGGACATAATCAAAGAGAACAACAAACGTATTACCACAAGAACTAAAAAAGGCTAGATGCTTTTCATTTTACAAAGCTTCTGCAAAATCATTTGTAGAATGCAATAATAGTGCGTATTAGGGCAAGCATAGTAGGGTGTGCGTTGACCAAGATGCAAAAGTTGTGTTCTCTATTATATAGATGTGTGAGACATCCCATAATTGTTTATGTAAAGGGTAGTGGCATCAATCAAGGTTTAGATTCTAAAGCTTACCATTTCCCAAAGGGAAGGAACTAATCAATCTTCATTTGACATGGCCGAGATAGATAGATAGATAGATAGATAGATAGATAGATAGATAGATAGATAGATAGATAGATAGATAGATAGATAGATAGATAGATAGATAGATAGATAGATAGATAGATAGATAGATAGATAGATAGATAGATAGATAGATAGATAGATAGTATTTTTACATCATGCCTATATAGATAGATATATAGATAGATAGAAAGGTTGGTTTCTTTTTGTTTGGTAATTTAGTACCCCAAGTGGGCAGAGTTTGCTACCCCATAATATATAGAAGGTTGTTAGTTGTTCTGAAAGTTGCCTTCTATTCTATTCTATTCTTCACATTTAATTTAATTTCTTATGCCATTACATAATCACTTTATGTCTGCTTTGTTTGATCCTTTGATTGATGTGCAATAAATACTCAACGGGCATTTACCCTAAAGAAGCACCCAAGAGCGTGTAACGAAAATAGATAGAAACACTCAAGAGCGTGGAAGAAAAGGAGACATATTAGAATCCTAAGATCCCTTTGATTTAAAGCAAGATGATGCCACGAGATCTCCCCCCTTAATGGGGGACCAATATTTATCTAAATCGATGATTTGGTGCAAGCAAGGGGGCCAATATTTAACTACATATATGGTTTTAATTGGGAGAAATTTGCGTATAATCTAGTAAATTGAAATTGAAAAACTAGTCGGTTAATGCATGGTAGTAAATTTTCTAACAATTTTATTTTTTTTGGAATTTCTCCGGAAAACAATGCAACTTTTAGGTAATGCAGACACAATGCTATCAAATGGATATCAAAAGAACTATTCTATTCTCTGATTGTAAATTGTTGGCATAGTAAAGAAGCAAGGTAATCAATGATAATATAATGTAACTAGTATAGCATTGCCCAACATTCTTTGGGTTTAAGTTGGGAACACAGTAAATGATAGGCCAACAATGCTCCCAACTTTAAAGGTATCCCTACTTAACTTCTAAAATTTTACTTAACCGCCTTTTAAGAATTGAATTGAATTTAATGGATTTTTATCGTTCGCGGATACTGATAAGCCCATGGGACATAATCAAAGAGAACAGCAAACATATTATCGCTAGAACTAAAAAAGGCTAGATGCTTTTCATCTTACAAAGCTTTGCAAAATCATTTGTAAAATGCAAAGTAGGGTGTGCGTTGACCAAGATGCAAAAGTTGTGTTCTCTCTTATATAGATGTGTGAGACATCCGATAATTGTTTATGTAAAGGGTCATTTATAGTGGCATCAATCAAGGTTTAGATTTCATTAAATCATTCATAAAGCTTATCATTTCTCAAAGGGAAGGAAATAATAGTCTTCATTTGGCATGGCCTATATAGAAAGATTGGTTTCTTTTTGTTTGGTAATTTAGTACCCCAAGTGGGCAGAGTTTGCTATCCCTTAGTTAGTTATTCTGAAAGTTGCCTTCTATTCTATTCTTCACATGTAAATTTATTTGTTATGCCATTACATAATCACTTTATGGCTTTGTTTGATCCTTTTATTGATGTGCAATAAATACTCAACGGGCATTTACCCCTAAGCACACAAGAGTGTGCAATCAAAATAGATAGGAATGCCAATAACGTGGAAGAAAAGGAGACGAGATCATTCCCCTTAAGGGGGACCAATATTTATCTAAATCTATGATTTGGTGCAGGCGAGGGGGCCAATATTTAACGACATGTATGGTTTTAATTTGGTGAACTTTGCAGAAGTCGTAATCTAGTAAATTGAAATTGAAAATCTAGTTAGTTAATGCATGGTAGTAAAATTTTTAACATTTTTTTTTTTTTTATTTTCTACCGACACAATGCAACTTTTAGGTTCAAAACTTAAGATATTGAGCTACCTAGAAAATTCTGGAGTTGGGTAGAAAGGTTTGCCTCACAGTGACAACAAATGTCCTTTTAGCAACTTGGCCTGCAAGAAACTCGTATTTTCCACGTTCGATATGCTACCACTATTTTGATTTGTCGGTTAAATACATGTGGGAGACATCAATCAAGCTCTTATTGAATTTAGATGCAAGACAGTTTGGCTTTATATACCTACCTGGAAAAATTATGTGGTTTGCCTGAATGTACCTTGTAGGCAACATGGCTCATGGGGGCCTGCCATAAGCTAATGTTTCAAATCCTGGCATTATTACCAAGCTTTTTAAGTTATAGGTCTATAGTTTGGTTGCACAATGAAGACCTGCTCTTGCTGCAGGGCCGCTACCTCTAGAAATATGAAGAAGGGCCTCTGGTCTCCTGATGAGGACGATAAACTAAAAAATTTTGTGAGCAAGCATGGAATCATGAAATGGAGCCAGGTGCCCCTTTTGGCAAGTAATATATTAAACCAGTTACACTCTAACAAAAAATCTGATTTGTGAACTTACATCGGTTTTTTGTTCAGGATTAGAACGTTGTGGAAAGAGCCATGTAGACTTCGAGATGGCTCAATTACTTAAGACACGGCATAAAAGCGAGGAGAATTCACACCTTTGGAACGAAGCTTGTCTTTGGGTGTGTTTTTGCTTGACATATGCAAAAAAGCATGTGGGTGACACCCATCTTTGAAAAAGCTTTTCAAACCCGATGTGACGTCCGCCCGGAGTCCTCGGCCGATCCGAATTTTTAAGCCCTTCATTCGACGCCATGCAAAATTCTGGCCGGGAGGGAGATTCTTTTCTTGGATGGTTTAGGTGCGGGAGTGAATTTTGCAATTCGAAATGGGAAATGGCGGTGTTGTCTCATTGTTCTTGCAAAGTTATTGCAATTCATTCATCACATCCACTATGGATTTGGAATTCGCCGTCTGTCTTCCTTGGCCAAGAACCGAAAGTGCAATTTTATCCGGCACAATTCTATCGGGGCTTACAACAATTTCGGCCCGACAATCTGAAAGATTTATGGAGTCTTTGCCTTTAGTTTCAACAAAAATTTTGATGACAAGATGATTCCCGGTAGAGGTATGCGAGGCTTACTTACACGTTTCTTGGCTTTCTGGCACTTTATTTTTAATTGTTGTGCCTTGATAGGAGAAAACGAACCCTAGCTGTCCAAGATGAAACAAGATCGAGAGGATATTCAACATGAAAAGCATATGAAGGTATGTTGTTAGTGCTTGTTTAGTCTTTGTAATAACCGATTTTTTTGTAATGATATTGAATGTAAAAACTTCATCTAAGGTGGTGGATGTTTTACGTGAAGAAGCACATCTTTGGGTTGTCTTTGAATGACACAAATGCGGATGTAGAGGATCGAGGTAATTCGAGGATTTATTATATTGTTGTTTGTTTGTGTAAAGAGAAACTTCATGACTAACCTTAGTTCTTGATTTATCTTTCGAGAAATTGGTGGTGAATTTTTGTTATGAAGAAACACAAACTGATTTTATGGCGAGACGCCATGGTGAATTCATTCAAAATGAGACACAAGCTCCAATGGATATTGAAGGTATGTCAAGTTTATCTCCGGTTGTTTTTATGTATCCTTTACAAATTAACTTTTGTTAGCTTCTTTAGGTGTTCTTTTTAGGAAGAAGAGAGCTGAACAAAGAAGAAAAAAAAAAGACAAAGATAGAGAAAAGGGAGGTCGCGGTGATGAACAAGCCAAAATTTGAATGGTGATTTCAAAGACAAAAAAAAAAAAAGAAAAAAAAGATTGTCAAAGAATATTGGCAAACTTGTTAATAATATTTGTAGGAATGCTAATGAAAAAAAGATAGGGAAGATATTCTAAGGGGTGCGGTAAAATGGTTGCCTTTGGTCTAGGTGTTCAAACCACCAAAGAATTCAAAACAACGAAAAGCTATCGTGGACAACTTGAAGGATTCATTTGCGACCCACAAATATGCAAAGGATCTGAGATGCATGGAGAGCAAGAAGTCTTGCCATGGCTTACTCATCAATCTTTGACACAAATAGAAGGGCCTTTGCAAAGCAACTAAACCTGAATAGAAGAATTGTCTCTGTTGCTGTTAAGAGAAGACTTGCTGCTGAACATGGGGAAGAACCACGGTCAATGTTCAAGAAAAGCACTCGAAGTGACAAACTTTCTTATGATCAGAGGAAACTTGTGGTTGACTTTTGGAGGAATAACACCAGAGTATCACCTTGCAAAAAACATGTGGTGAAGATCAGACTAGGCAAAGGAGTGAACATAATGCATCCCTTGCATTTTCTAGAGGAAACTCAAGTAAGTGTTTCTATATATTGATTTCATGTTGCCCTTTTAAATTCTTTTTATAACTTGTGAACTTGCACTTGCAGGTTACTTTCTATAAACGTTTTACTGCTGAATATCCCAAGTTTGACTTGTCTTTTTCGATGTTTCATGCTCTGAAACCACCATATGTAAGGAAGGTTAGGGATAGAGAAACTTGCTGTTGTGTGTATCATATGAAAACAGATTTCATTAGGCAAGCAATAAATAAGGTTAGGCATGATGAGAAATTACATGGAGCTAGGCTACCCAAGTGCACTTGTGTGGTTTGTGGCCCTACGTACCAACTTGCATGGCAAATAAATGTACATACTCTTCTACCGTTGAGCTTTGGAGATCCTTTGGTTTGTCCAAGGGATGATGAAACAGAGGAGTGGTATGCACATGACTGTTTGACTCTCAAGTGCAAGAATTGTGGACCTGCCAAGTTACCAACTTGTCCAAATGAATTGAAATACATTCCAGGACACAACATTGAATGGAAGACCTATGACAAGGTTAGAATTCAGCTTTATTTTATCCCAAGTTATATCACATTGATCTGTCATTACCATTGCAGGTACTTGAACCCATAGGAGAACCTGAGCCTGATGGCAAGGGAGGGTACAAGATTTCTACTAAACCAGTTACCAAACTGGTTTACAAATGCACAACCTATTTGAGAGATTATCCAGGGAAGCCATGAGTATCTTAAAAGAATTTATACCACATAATTATGAAGGAAGATGGCAGGCCAAACAATTCAGGGAGTGTTTGGCAACATTTCCAAAGGACACCATAGTTTCTGTCATAGATTTTGCTGAGAATTATACTTTTAAGATTCAGCAAGAGATACAGAGTCTACATTGGAAGAATGGTCAATGCACAATTTTAGTGCATATTACATACAGACATGCAACATTGTTAGATGATCCAAGTTTGGATGAAAATGAGAGAAGAATTATAAAAGAGACTCATTTCTACATATCAGATGACAGGGACCATGATACCTTGTTGTGCAGTATTGTTTGAACAAGCATCATGCA
Source organism: Isoetes taiwanensis (assembly GCA_021234155.1). Lineage (NCBI taxonomy): Eukaryota > Viridiplantae > Streptophyta > Lycopodiopsida > Isoetales > Isoetaceae > Isoetes > Isoetes taiwanensis. The sequence continues at coordinate 25,883,507 of JAJEKV010000006.1, forward strand.
TTTTTGACAAACAGGGCAGTAAAGTATAACAGATTAGGTTTATTGTTCCATGCATTTAATTTGACTTCATAAAGACGCACATTGTTTTATATATCAAATTTAGCAAATTAAAATGATCAAACTCCATAACGTGGCATAACAAGGCATTTGTTGCACAATATAACTGGAAGAGTGATGACTATATTGCAACCAATGATAGCTGGTATCAGCCTCAAAAAGAATGGGAAAAAGATGGTTTGCCACGAGAACCTCCCAAAATGCCTGAACATAGCATAAGTCGTAGTTTTAAAGAGCTTTTGTTGCGGTCATTTGAGGATCAAGAACAGGTTGAGGAGGAGCTGCAATTTGAAGCGAGGATTTTTGAATATGCATTCAGATCTATGGTAATCACATTAAGTTCAAAAGAAGTCATTAAGTTACAAACTTTTGATGCTGCAATTTAAAGCAGTGTAGTTTATATGTGCACATCTTTTTACGTTTTTCTTTTTTTGCTCATCTTTTTACGTTTTTCTTTTTTTGCTTATGATTCTTAACAGACAAGATTTTACTGTTTAGCAACTTGGTGCTGAGTTTAGAAGGCTTGCAGAAAGCCTGTCTTGGTAATTCTATGCCACGAGCTAGCAATTAAAATTTCACAACAAAACATGATTGCTGGTAAACTTAAACTCTGCGGCCTTATGAACAATCTTTTGATTCCAGTATAACTTTTATTTCTCATTGTTGTTTGTTTGATCTATGAGATTGCATGACTTCTGTTGTGGATAATAGAAATAGTTACTCACTTCAATTTGTTCCAGGGATAAGCTCATTGACAGGACACTTGCTTGTGCAATCAAGCCTTTTCTACCATTATAAATGCTTGCGTAACGCAAAGCTATATGCATTTATGGATGTAGGCAACTTGGAGAAAAAACGACAGAGGATTTAACTCTTTGTTCCTTATTAATAAATTCTATTATTACATGCTACCTCGTATATTCAAATTCGTATATTGGTATAATATTATATGTCTAATTCTATGCAATATTTGCGTTTTTATAATTTGAGCACCTCTAATTTGTTAGATTTGTGAGGCTATGATACATCATCCATCATTAGAGTATTAGGTTGTCTGATGGTTGCTCATCTCAGTTCAAAGGAGCAAGGAACTTTTATTTCCTTGGTAGGAACTACCATACCAATGGCATTCCAATAAATTGGAATTACTTTGCCTCCTATCATGGCAAAGGTAACTACATTCTTTGTCAATGGATTTATAGTTTTAATTTGTTTTTTTTTTTGCTGACTGTTAATAGAACAGGTGAACATGATGGTGCTGGAGCTGTCATTAAACGAGCTCTTACACATGAGATGTTGAAAAGAGGATCGCTATTACCACTTTCAAATGCACATGATGCAAGGTTTTCCGGTCAAGCATTTCAGGGACAACTCCAATAATCGAGGGCAAAAGACAGGTTCGGTATGCCGAAATCACGCTTTTAACCGTTAGTGTGTCTTTGAAATACCGCTTTTGATTGTTAGTGTGTCTTTGAAATACTGGTTTCTTTCCTAAACAGGTTTTTCTGGGAAATTGGAGTAGACGAGATTGATAGGTCAGAAAGATATGATTGTGCTACACTTTCTGGTTCAAGCAAGTTCCATTCCATCAGGCCAATTCAAGCTACAAATCCTACACAAGTTGCTCATATGGATTACAGTTGTTTCTGTCATAATTGTTGGTTAGGCAAACATGCCAAGTGCCCTAACAAAGGTAGAATAGGCACATGGCAATACTCGAGCTAAGACCAGTCTTGATTATGTGGAAGATGTTGTGGATGGCCCTGTTTTTGAAGGTGATCCTCAATAGAAGTCTGATATTCTTGCAGTTGGAGATAATTTTTTTGTAGTTGCAGAGTCAGACAATAAGGAGAATGTGGACTTCTATGTGCTGAAGTGCACAAAGGTGAAACATGTGGTGGAGAAGGCATTCAAAGATCCATGGGGCCAAAAGTTTGCCAGAAATGAGGTAGTTGTCACTGGATTATTCTACAAGTTCTTAGGGGGCAGCAGATATGCGTTACTGGTAAATGAACCAGAGTGTAATGTTTATAGTCATTTGGATACTTCTGTTTGTTTTGAGTTGAGCAAGATTAGTGGTAACCTGTTTTGATCCGCCGAAGATACACATAACCAAATATTGGACAACTTGCCACGTAACAATGCATTGATAGCTCAAAACTCGATGAACCCGCATCAAGTGAGTGAAGTTAACAAAAGAACAAGAAACTTCGGGGAAAAAGAAGAGAACGGACTAATTCTTTTAAATTGTACATTGTATACCATTCTATGATTGTAACCATTGTTACAAACCATTGTATTGAAATTTTAACCATTGTATTGTATGGTCATTGATTTGTAATGAAATTTTAACCATTGTTTTTATTGAGATTAAAATTGAATTGTGTGTCAATTGAAATTGAATTGGAATTGTGTTTGAATTGAATTTGAATTGGAAGTGTGTTTGAATTGGTGTGTGAATTAAAATCGAATTGGAAATGTGTTTGAATTGTGTGTGAATTGAAAATGAATTAGAAGTGTGTTTGAATTGAAATTTGTATGAATTAGACTTCTAACATTCATACATAAGATATTCATAACAAAAGTGCAAAATAGCAAGCAAACATGATGTTGAAATTCATATCATAAGAAATATCATCGATTCGCGTAGCAAATGCAGATCGATCCGACGGATCGCGATTCTCGAGCCAGACGAGCATGCAAGAGTTGCATGCGTTGCCTGCATGCATTGCATGCATTTCGGGCCTCTCATCCGGTTAGGGGATCGCTATTTCTTCCTGCATTCGCCTTCAGCTTCTCATCGGCGCTTTCTCTTCGCCCAGCAGTGTTTCAGGTTATGTTCTATGCTCTCATGCAGAGGAGGGGCTTCCTCTTGCATGGGTTGACCTTTCGTGGCATTTCCTATCATTCTTGTTTCTCTTCGACCTGACCTTTCTGGCGATCCCTTCCCGGCGTTTCTTATCGTTCTCGGTTCTCTTCTACCTTGGCTGCGTTGACCTTTCTGGGGCGATCCCTTCTGGCGTTTCCTATCTTTCGTATCTCTTCCTATCCTTCTGCCGTCGCCTTCTACCTCGGCATTCCTCCACTATGGGGCAATTCTTGAGCCTTCATCTCGGATCGTGGAAGTTCTCTTCTTCGGGCGTTGTTGTGTCATGCGGTCGCAGCTCGAGAATGCGAGTCGATCCGACGGATCGCGATTCTCGAGCAGACGAGCATGCAAGAGTTACATCGTTGCTGCATGCATTGCATGCATTTCGGGCCTCTCATCCGTTAGGGGATCGCTATTTCTTCCCGCATTCGCCTTGACTTCTCATCGGCTTTCTCTTAGCCAGCAGGTGTTTCGGTTATGTTCTATGCTCTCCCTCCCTCCCTCCCTTAAGTATTTTGTTTATATATGTTGTTCGTGTACGGCCAATCAGCCCCTCGCTTTTTTTCGAGGTTTTTGTTCTTCTCTATTGTGTTTTGTGGTCTTATCGCAGTACCCGAGGCGTTGCGGCGTTGGTTTCTTTTGGGCGTGGGTTTTTTGGGAAGTTTAGCGTGGCGTTGTCTAAGCCTTTGCCTAGGGCTTATCGCTAGGGTTTTCCTCGAAACCCGAAGGGCTGGTTTTTAATCCCGGCGATAAGCCCCCAGGCAGGCATACACTAGCCAAACATCTATGATATATTTTTTGTATTTTGGGGTCCGTGTTTATGGACCGGATATTCCACAGTATTTTTGTTTTTGGGTAGCTTGCGATATGCACGCTACCCACTCTCTACCATTGTAATTACACCGCTGGATGAATAGAAAGCCCCATCCATCGTTGTTGTGTGCGCGAAGTCGCGGCTTCGAGAATCGACATTCTTGCACCGGGACGAGCATGCATGCATTGCATGTGCCGCATGTATGCATGGCATGCATTTTAGGCCGCTCATCGGGTTGGGGATCGCTACTTATTGCGAGTTCTTCATCGATGTTTCATCGGGCGTTTTCTCATCTCTCAGCCATATCCATGGCTTCTATTCTTTGATCTCATGCGGAGGAGGGGCTTCTTCTTGCATGAGCTACTCTTTCTTTGGCCATTCATATCCTTTCTAACCTCTTCTATCTTTTGCCCTTTTGTCCCAAGATAGGACAATCTTCAACCTTTCTTCTCGGATCTAGTATTTGAAGTTCTCTCGTATCTGGATGTTGTTGGTTTCGGCGAATCGCAAGCAGTAAGAATATCATCGATTCGCGCGAGCTTAATCGACATTCTTGCACCGGGACGAGCATGCATGCATTGCATGTGTCGCATGTATGCATGGCTTGCATTTTAGGCCGCTCATCGGGTTGGGGATCGCTACTTATTGCAGAGTTCTTCATCGATGTTTCATCGGCGTTTTCTCATCTCGCCAGATCCATGGCTCCCACCCTTCCCTCCCTTAAAATTGTTATTTATATGTTTATATTTGTTATAATTGTCGCGGGCACGGACTAGCCCCCTCGCTTTTTGAGGTGTAAATGTTGTTTTTGTCGCGGCACGCTGGACCAACCCCTCGCTGGGTTTTTTCTCTATTGGTTTTTCTCATTGGTGATGTGCATGTCCAAGGGTGATGCGCCGACTTCGGTATTCTTCTCGTGAGCGTGGGTTTTTTGGGAACGCGAGCAGCCTGCGTTGTCCAAGCCCCCGCCGAGATTTTATCGCTAGGGTTTTTCCTCGAAAACCCAAAAGGGCGGGGTTTTTAATCCCGCGATAAGCTCTGCGGCAGTACACTAGCCAACATCCGTCAGTAGCACACAATTTTATTTGGGGTCCGGTGTTATAACCGATATTCCCTATGTTTTTCATTTTTGGGTAGCCCCACGATGTGCGCCTACCCACCCTATACCATTGTAGAAAAAACTGCTGAGATGAATGAAAAGCCTATCTATGGGATGTTGTTGGTTTCAGGCGAGTCGCAGTGCAAGAATTCATATCAAGATTCATAAGAAATTGAAATTCATATTCATAAGAAATTCATATCAAGATTCAGAAGAAATTGTGTCATTTCATATAAGTGTTACACAAAATATTTCAAAAAATTACTGCACCTAAGGGGAAAATTGGTGCAAGAAAAGCAAAGATTGTCAACATGAAAAGCAAGATTCTCAACATGAAGATTAAAGTAGTATTGTCAACATGAAGATTACAGCTGCAACTTCTTATGCAGCTTCTTCTCCAACCACTTCTCCATGGTAACATCTTCCTCCATGGGGCTGTTTGGGCTTTGTGGAGACAACAACACTTTCCTTTGTGCTGGAGACAATATCTCACATGCTGGTGAGATCACCACTGTGCTCAACTCTCGACCTGCAAACAAAACAAGTCAACGTTAAAAATTTATTTGTGCAAACAAAATGTGCAAGATAACACTTACAAGTGCTCAAGGTATTGACATTTGCTCAACAACTGCAACTGGAACTGGAGGATCTGCATAATACAAGTTAGGTCAGTCTAAAATAAAACTATTGAACACATGTGCTGAAAAAGTGCTTACCTTTTTTAACTGGAGTGTTCATTGCAGATAAGCCCTCCTCTGAAACCTCAGTTTCCACAAAGACCTTCCCGTCCAACCACTTTTGAAATTTTTTTTCGCATTTAAAAAAGTCTTTGTAAGTCAAATGCACATGAGTAAATGATACATATGTTGAAATGTTGCTTACCTTTCATTTTTGGAGACAAATCATGCACTGCAAAATAGTGCTGGACAAGGTTATCTACAACATCATCACTAGTAATGTCTGCAGCAAAAAAAATCTTAAGTAATTGTACTCAACTCTCAATGTTAATTTTTTTACCTGCAGCTTTACTGCCTATCTGAGGACTATCTTCACGAGCTAAGTGAGAAAACTTCATTGGACTAACCTTGTCCACATCAATTGGATCTGCAAGGAATAAACAAACTTCAAGCAAGCTTTAACTAACTTGAGAAAATACTGAATAAGTACCTAGATCTATGGGTTTTTGACCACATGACTTAGTGGATTCTTTTCTTTGCCACTCTGACAGGCTGAAAATCTGAACTTGGTGGATCATTAAACATAGAGGTGCTCGAGCTAGTTTCTTCTTTGAATCTCTTCTTGGGTGTCACCTCCTTCGCTTTTTCCAGCTTTGCTTTTTTTTCTACTTCTTCTGCTGGTTTTTTCTACTTCTTCTGTTTCTGTTTCTTCACTTGATTCTTCTTCATCTGAACCTGGTGGCTTGAGTTCCTTGAAACCAAGTTCATCAAGAATACTTGGAGGAACCTCAACATCACAGCCAGATGCAATGCAATGCATGCCTTCCAGCACAACACTGAAACATATGACATGGTAAATATGACCACATGAATTAATCTTAACATGCAATTCATATTCTTGTAAAAACAGAAGGCCACAGCCCTCACATGTGGTTGCCCTTTGGACATTGGGAAATTATAAGTTCCCATTCTTAGTTTTGGGAGACTCTTCTTGGATTTCTCATTTTGATGCAAATGAGCCACATGCTTGCACTTGGCATGCCAATACTTCATGTTAGTTTCATAATTATCAATATCAGAATTGAGAATAGAAATTTCTTTCTTTAGTTCCTGCAAACCTGAAGTGTTCACCTTCGACATCTGCTTGTCTAGAAAAGCTTGGAGAGCTTGCTCATCCCTTTACAACACTTATATTGCATCTTCTTCATCAGGACTGAACAGCTGTAAATCCATCCACATCTGCCTCTTCTCCTTTATCTCGTCTTCTAGATCCTTGAAGTTTGCATTGGAGTTGCTGATGGAACCTTCCATTCTCAACAGGTCGGCCTGTTTCTGCACCAATTCCTTCTTGCTGTCCTCATACATATGGGAAAGTGACCTAATGTGATTCAGCAGTGCAGTGGTTTTCTTCTCGAAAGCATTCCCATGTTCTTTGTTCAGGCCCTTTCTGCACATGCTGAATCCAACAAGTATATCTCTGTTGCACTTTATCCTAGACAAGCTCAACGAATCATAAGATGGCAGGTTCTAACCATATCCATTTGCACTGGTAGGTACCCCCTTGCCACTTGCCAGTTTGTTCAACTTGCTTGCGGTCATGATGGAAGGATCATAGTTTTGCCACCGCAACACATACTCGACAAATTGAAGTTGCTGCGTATTCTCCATGCTGCATATGATTGCATCTTGGACATTATTCTTTGGCCCTTCCTATATAGTGACTATTATGCCCAGCTGTTCGAAATCTTCTTGCCCCTTTCCGTTCCTCAAAAAGAGACACAATTCTTTGCGGCAGTCTCCTGCCGCATGAGGTTTGGCTTGGGCTATTTCCATGCACCACTTCTGACTTCTATCAGGAGTTATGATCCGCATGGGTTCCACATTGGGGCCGTGAAAAAGATCCAGTGCTGCAAGTAGAATATGAAACAGGTAAGTAAAACAGTATAAGATCCAATCTGTAGCCGCGATCCTTGAAACAAGTATATAGATTATTCACGGTTTAGGAGAATGTTCTCGCCAGGATCGCGCCCACGATCCTTGTGAGTAGTACATTAAAAATATTTTGTATGTAGTAGTCACAAGAATCGCGACCGTGATTTCTAACGACTTTAAGCACTAAAAACAATGTTCCCAACAACTAAAACTACATATTATATCTTTACTAAGCCATGCAATATATAGGTCTTGTGTTTGAGTTCTATGAGGGCATGCAATGTAAAGTTAATATAGATCCATTAAGCAACATTAATGTGTATGTAAATTTAGACCAGTTGGTCCAATGGATATCAAAAGAACTATTCTATTCTACAGTGTAATTGTTGGCATAGTAAAGAAGCAAGGTAATCAATGATACTATAATGTAACTAGTAATTGATTGCCCAACATTCTTTGGGTTTAAGTTGGGAACACAGAAATGATAGGCCAAACAATGCTCCCAACTTTAAAGGTATCCCTACTTAACTTCTAAGAATTTTACTTGAACTGCCCTTTTAAGAATTGAATTGAATTTAATGGATTTTTATTGTTCGCGGATACTGATAAGCCCATGGGACATAATCAAAGAGAACCGCAAACATATTATCGTTAGAACTCAAAAAGGCTAGATGCTTTTCATTTTACAAAGCTTTGCAAAATCATTTGTAAAATGCAAAGTAGGGTGTGCGTTGACCAAGATGCAAAAGTTGTGTTCTCTCTTATATAGATGTGTGAGACATCCCATAATTGTTTATGTAAAGGGTCATTTATAGTGGCATCAATCAAGGTTTAGATTTCATTAAATCATTCATAAAGCTTATCATTTCTCAAAGGGAAGGAACTAATAGTCTTCATTTGGCATGGCCTATATAGAAAGGTTGGTTTCTTTTTGTTTGGTAATTTAGTACCCCAAGTGAGCAGAGTTTGCTACCCCTTAGTTAGTTATTCTGAAAGTTGCCTTCTATTCTATTCTTCACATGTAAATTTATTTCTTATGCCATTACATAATCACTTTATGGCCGCTTTGTTTGATCCTTTTATTGATGTGCAATAAATACTCAACGGGCATTTTCCCCTAAGAAGCACCCAAGAGTGTGCAACTAAAAGAGATAGAAATGACAATAGCGTAGAAGAAAAGGAGACGAGATCATTCCCTTAAGGGGGACCAATATTTATCTAAATCGATGATTTGGTGCAGGCGAGGGGGCCAATATTTAATGACATGTATGGTTTTAATTTGGTGAACTTTGCAGAAGTAATCTAGTAAATTGAAATTGAAAATCTAGTCAGTTAATGCATGATAGTAAAATTTTTAACCCTTTTTTTTTTTTTTGAATTTTCTACCGACACAATGCAACTTTTAGGTACCGACACAATGCAACCTTTAGGTTCAAAACTTAAGATATTGAGCTACCTCGAAAATTCTAGAGCCAGAAAGGTTTGCCTCACAGTGACAACAAATGTCTTTTTAGCAACTTGGCCTGCGAGAAACTCGTATTTTCCACGTTCGATATGCTACCACGATTTTGATTTGTCGGTTGGATACATGTGGGAGACATCAATCAAGCTCTTATTGAATTTAGATGCAAGATAGTTTGGCTTTACATACCTACCTGGAAAAATTATGTGGTTCGCCTGAATGTACCTTGTAGGCAACATGGCTCATGGGGGCCTGCCATAACCTAATGTTTCAAATGCTGGAATTATTTATTTGTGGAACCAAGCTTTTTAATTTATAGGTCTATAGTTTGGCTGCACAATGAAGACCTGCTCTTGCTGCAGGGCCGCTACCTCTAGAAATATGAAGAAGGGCCTCTGGTCTCCTGATGAGGACGATAAACTAAAAAAATTTGTGAGCAAGCATGGAATCATGAAATGGAGCCAGGTGCCCCTTTTGGCAGGTAATATATTAAACCAGTTACACTCTAACAAAAAATCTGATCTTTAAACTTACATTGGTTTTTCGTTCAGGATTAGAGCATTGTGGAAAGAGCTGTAGACTCAGATGGCTCAATTACTTAAGGCCTGGCATCAAACGAGGAGAATTCACACCTTTGGAGCAGAAGCTTGTCTTTCAGCTCCAATCTCTTCATGGTAACAGGTATAATAACAGATTGAAAAATTACATTTCACTTGGAGGTTAAATCATATTATGTAGGATGGATTTATGAAGTTGACACATGCATATATTTCTTGCAGATGGTCCTGGATTGCTCAGTGGATTCCAGGCCGCACGGACAATGAAATCAAGAATTTCTGGAATGTGGTACATAAATCTAGAAATTCCAAAGTAAATCTACTGAATATGGGTTATGTTTCCGGCTATAAATCTAGAAAGGCGACGGATGCGGGTCATGTTTCCATTTCTGATTCAGCGCTTCCTATAGAATTGGAACTTGTGACTCGAACTTGGAAGTTGAAGCTAAATCTGAGGAGCCCCTTCATATGGACAGTGAAATGTCAGCAATTTTCAAATCTAGTTTTAGCCCTTCCATTGACTCAGACATGAACAACACTTGTGGCCTTATTTCTGAATCTTTTTATGGTGCCATGGATCAGGAATTCATGGACTGGAACCATCTTCTGGAACCAGATTCCAATTCCTTACCTTGGAATGCCTTAGACTAGATTTTGACCCCGCGACAGTAATCGTTCTGTAATTAATGTGAGCATTATGTAATAATTCTAAAGTGTCGTTGATGCTAAAATGGAGAAATCTTTTAACAGCACCCACAATACATATATCGGAATTTTCTCGGAATTATAATCAGGCCGTTCTATGCCAAGTATGGTGAACACCCAACTAAGGCTTTTGGAGAGTCTTAAATATCATACACGTTCATTTTCAAACCATGGACATATCAGTAACGCTCAAATTATCTCCCCATCCAAGATATAGAAACCCATCCGGCTTTCAACATTGAAACCTTTCCAAATTTCCCTCCACTGAAAATAAAATATTTTTGGATAGACGTCTAAAATTTATTAGGGGTATTCAATGGATGCGGCTATTTCTGTGGAAGAGCTCTTTTTGGAAGAAAATTCCTGTTATTGTTCTTCATCCGGGGTTTTTAGGGTTGGATTGCCGGAGTAATCTTGTTTTGCTCCATCCCAAATGGATGGCGTCTAAGATCTACTTCGGCTCTTGCTCCGGGCTGCTTCAAAACCATCGAATTCAGCTGTTCTGCTTCAAAAATTCAAAGAATACTTGTCCACTATGATCCCATTTAGAATGATCACGAATAGGTACAACAAAAAACATATTTTTTTTTCCATTTGATCCATTAATGATTCTTTTCGTTCACAGGCCCTCCTTAGCTTTGGACAAATTTTGTGAAAAAAATCCCTTGATAACGCCCTTCGGAATGCAGAGTCTTTGCAGCATCAAGAGGTTTTTATCACAAGAGAAGACGCATATCAACTTCTTCGTGCATGTGAAAAGCAAAAGGATGCAAGCTGTGCGAGTGGATCATCTTATAGTTTTCTCTTAATACAAGTTTTTCTTATATGTTTCTCTTAGTTTTCTGGATTTTCTGGTGGACTATGATGCCCTCTTTTCTGATTCATTCGTCTACTTTTGACTGTTATCTACTTTTGGTTTTTCTTAGGTCTCGATGGCTGGCGCTGACAGAGATATGATTTAGCCCCTTATGCATTTCCTTATGCGAGCCCAACTGATTGTTTATAGCCATGGTGAGGTTCTTCTGGTCTCGCATACCAATACGGCTCAAGCTTGGGCGCATGAGGCCTCAGATAAGTGTAAGAGTTTTTATTGTTGTCTTTGCAACTCCCGCAACTGCGGAAATTTCTTTCATCGATTTCTTATTCTTTGATCGCAGAGGAACCATATGAATTGCAGCTGCAGAAATCGAAATGGGGCATTTTTTGCAGTACCATCACCATGGGCAGGTTGGAAAATTTCTTTCTTTGATTAAATTTGCTGCTTGAAGTTCAATGATGATGGTGGTTATGGCAGAGAACCGTGATGTTCTTGATGTGGCAAATTTCTGATTATGGACTGCCAGAGGACAAATTCCTGTTTGCATGTTTCAATCAGCTTATGCAAGATGCATCCTGAGATATTTAATACAAGGTATGTGTTTCTGTTGCTCCCATGGAAGGTACTGCTATTTTTCAAGTCTTGTATTCAAGCCTTAGGGATGCTTTTGTTGCATTTGCATTCTCTTTTACGACAAAATGACAGGCAAATGCATAGACAGCGTATATGCTATGCTGTTCATCATCTATTTCCTTCATATGTTTATTGCCAAATTCCCTGATGTTCTTACTTCCTGTGACAACGTTCTACACGTTCTAACAAAGGTAGATAAACTTGCAGATAGACAAAGGCATATTATTATTTGCTACCTGATTGGCATATAAGGGTCAGTGTTTTTGCATAGTTCTGCAATCCTTTCCAGGCAGCCTGCAAAATATGTGCAATACAGGCGAGATTTTGACTTTTAAAATAAATTCATCCTTACATGGAGCTGCCCGAACAAGGTAGAGACATCAGTATGGATCCATTTTGTACCATCTTATGAGGTAATCATGGTTGTTCAATGGCTATCATTTGTAGTTCATCTCATGATGCTCGTGGGTTTATTCAATATCTTGGCTTGCCAAAGACCACAAATACATGTATAGCGCGTAATGAGAAGGTACATGGTAACATCTGCACTGTGCAGGATGTTAGTCTGCCTACTACATTTGTTTTTGCTTACAAGCTCGTATTTTCTTATTCGAGTTATCCATATTAAAGGCAATACATTGCATTCGGAGTTTAAACATCAATGGTTCTACCTTATTATCCTTTTGCTTCGTATATTTTGGAAGGCAATTTTTTGCTTTTTTTAATTCTTTTGCATGGTGAGAATCATTGTGGAAAAGAATAAAAGAAAAAAACATCATGGAGACCATCAAATGTTTATTTGGAATTTGTAAGCATAACAGATGCCAGCATGCCTTTGAGAAAATTCTTGCCAAGCATTATGTTATCATTTTAAGGTCCTGTACAATAGCAGTTGCATTGGGACAAGAGAAATGAATCCACACTAGTGCATCAATAAGGTCACGTAAGCAAAACCACTATGAATTATTAGCTAGCTATTATGGTCATGTCTTTATGCAACTTTTCTTTGTTGATATTAGTTACAATGAGAGCTAAGATAAACCACAATGAATGTCGCGTTGGAAAGCCATAGGCATAAACTGAATCATGCAATTTTATCATGTTATTGTGGAGAAAAGTATGTATAAACCAAGTAAATAAACTATCATGAGAAAGGATCATAATTAGCATATATAAGCTATACCCTGCACCTTTAACAACTTAAATGTGTTTGATCTACAAGCCTCAATCTAAAGGCCACAAAGATATGTGAAACTTAAAATTATCTTTTGTTGCAGGATCCTTATAAACTGCCCTAACCCGTGTGTTAATCACAAGTAAAAAAAAAAAAACTTCGTAATGTTCTGGCAGTCATGCATCTAAGAAGCCAGATGCATGGCACCAGCATGCCACCAAGTTGGCCATTCCTTTAAACTTTAAAAGTTGGATACCAAAGTGGCTTCTTGGGGAACATGAACAAGTGGGTCAACTCTCAACCTCCATCAGGACTATGCTACCATACATATCGAACTTGTCATAGTGATAATGGATCTTTGGTCCCTCCAGACGTGCTTTTGGATCTTACTATCAATGTATCTATCTCTAGACGAATCCCATATTGTCCTATTCGGGACACATCTCTCCCGTGAGGTCTTTATACATGTTCATGAGTTGTCTATATGAAGAATGTGTGAGTTGTCTATATGAGAATATACTTTCTTCGAGTAAAGTGTCTTTGAGAAGTTGTTGATTTGATGTATATAAAGAATTTAATATTTTTTTTGAAGCAACAGTACTTATCATCTTCAATCTTGTTGCATATTTTGCATATTCTTCTCATTAACAACCTTATCATCTTTATAGGGATCGACAACTATATGCTTTTGTCCCCTACCTAATTCATAGTTCTTGTAACAAGAAGGGAAAAGTCCCCTTGATGGTAAACTCTTACTTAATACTATTCCTTGTGTTCATATGTAACATGAAAGCAAAGTGCATAAGGAATTACGCTGGCAAATGCTTTTTTCAAGATTTTGATTGAAAGAAAAAGTTTTAGTAAAGAAAGTCAATTTTTTGGCACTCTATTGGAGCCAAGTGGCAAAATGTAAACCCTAACACATGAAATTACAACCTAGGCCAATTTTGGCTCCACCAAACCGATTTCACTTAGCGTTCACAACTCAAATTTGAAGATCGTCTTGGGCAAAGATGGCTTGCGATGCACCCAAACAACACTTGTGCATCGGAGGAGGAGCATCTACTCCAAAATGCCGAAGTGATAAAAAGACCTCGGGACCGGAGACAGTTCTTCAGGCGGGGTATTTTGAGTAGATTCATAGGCGCCTCATCCGAAGTTAAACATCTAGATAAGTTAGTATGTTGTACTTCTAATAGAGCCATTCTAGAATCCATAGATCTGATTACGAACTCTAATTGTGAGTTAGATGCATATGATTAAGAATAGTTGTTATTCGTGTGTTATTTATTATTTTATATTGATATATGATGTTGGTTGATCTCATGCTTGCACCTCTTGTGTATTGGGAAGAAGGGTGGAAACCTAGTATCCATTACTTAGATGACGCTCCTAGTTTAGACCCATTAGTTCCCATTATATGCGGCTTGTGCATAGATGTGATGCCCCATGATGATATACGATATAAATACATATATTATACTACCATAGATAAGTTGTCTAAACAGGTTCATTTTCTTCTGTGTAAGTCAAATATGACTGCACCACAAGCAAGCACGATTTTCTTGAAGGAGATATTTAGGATTTATGGAATGCCAAATGCAATCATAACGGATAGGGATCCATTATTTTGCAGTCGGTTTTGGTCGAGACTCATGAAAAATCTAGGCATGAGTTTAAAGTTCTCCGCAGCCTATCACCCTCAGATGGATGGCCAGACTGAGGTAGATGTCGTCATACCATGCCATAAAGTGTTATACCTTGGGATACAACCCTTGGAGACCATTATATCATACATGTCCATCTAGATATATGAATATTACCCATGTTTCCACGTGGCAACACCCTAGTGAGCCCTATGGCCCATTAGATCCTAGCCCTAAAAGCATGGTCCGAAAAAGGGCGGGCCCTCTAAAATTTTCCTTTTAGGATCCTAGCCTTGGGGTATGCATTTGGACCAGCTTGTCATATTCCACCTTATCGCAGCCATCAAGCTTGAATCTTGAGCTCCCTTCTCAAGATTCGACTATGACGGACAACATGGATGCCTTCCATGTGTAGAAACCAGGAGAAGGGTCCGATAAGTGTTGATTATGATAGCCAATGCATGCTTCTCGATAGATAGTAGGCCAGATTTGTATCTGTTCTTGGCCCTAAACGACCTCTAGAGCCCAAGAACCCTAATGATATCCAATCTAAAACAACCCCTAATCATGTAGGATTAGAGCAGATGGGTTAGATTTACATTTGTATATTTGGATTCATTATGACGATGTGGTTACACTGTGCGCCCCTCTTGTGTATTGGGAAGGGGGTCAGAGAGCCACAACCTTCTTAGTTGATGATCCTATATTAACCTCATTAATTTCCAATGCGACCTATGCATAAGAGCCCCCCTAGCTATGGGTGGCAAGAATAGACTGGCTTATAAGGAAGGCTTCTCCAGTTACAATTGACTCCCTTACATGTAGAGTCTACTGGGGGGACGATGTGAGCTATGCCTAATACTTTACCGCCGCGTGTAGGTAAGGTATGGGCTTGACACCTCGTATGTGGTGCATTGCCTCAGGGGTGTTCAAGTCATGTACGAGCAGTATTGTTGTTAGGTATGTCTAGTACAGTACGGGTAACACATTCACCAATGCTAGGTGGTGGCCATCCAGTATTGGAGTTCATGCAATAGGGCACTATATATAGAGATCTTTGAGGATGACAAAACGATTCTGCTCCAACACCAGTTATGAGCTTCTCTTGTCCTTAGCTCTTGCTTCTTGCTCCTGCTTTAGTCTTGCCCATGTCTTCGTGTTCTTGCTTTTGACCTTGTGAATGGTCTCGAGCCTTCTTGCTAATATGTTCTTGATTTGCTCTTCAGGCCATTGTACATATAATTCACGTATAGTACATCGATTCTAGTTTACATTCCTATTTCTCTTACACATTCTTATATCTAGCTCGTAGGCTCGTGACAGTTTGAAGCGGAATCCTTTATTCGGTTTGAGCCAGCCCGAGAATTATTTTCCATCATGGAAATACAATTGGCGAATATTATGCAAGAGGTAGAGAAGATTGTAGCATCGTTCTATCAGCACTATTCCGAGTTGAAGAGGAATGTTGAGCAACTTGATAATGAGCAGAGAGAAGTGCATTTGGATGGTCATCTAGAAGTTTTACATCGAATTCAAAATTCTATTTTAGCTCTTGACTTGCTTCTAGTTTTGGTTTCAATTCCATCCCAAGTTTTTGCTGCTTCCACTGCTAATCCTAATTCTGCTTTTATTCATCATCCGCCTCGTGCTCTTGTTCTTGCACCTATCCTAGCTCTAAATTCAACCTCAAGCTTTGATTCTACCTTTAGTATGCCTTTGTTTCTGATGCTCTTCTAGTTTACATCCCCGCTTTGATATAGTTCTTTGTCCTAATCCTGAGTGTGCACTTGCTTCTATGCATACTTCTGTTCCAGTTCTTGAGTATACTCATGCCTCTGATCCTCCACATGATCTAGATCCCGCTCCCATGCTAGATCCTACAATTTGAGTTCCAATATCAATCTCCAGTTATGTTTCAGATCTTACCCTTGCGTTAGACCTTGCCCCATATCTAGATTGCATTTCAGACAAAGATCTTGATATTGGTTCAACTCCTCATCTACATGTTAGCTTTCCTTGTACGTATGCCAATTTTTGGGTGCTTGATCCTGGGGGTAAGAATTTTATGCCTCATTGGAGGGGAAGCCATGCCAATTTTTGGGTGTTCGATCCAGGGGGTAAGAATTTTATGCCTCACATCATCATTGGAGTGGAAGTCATCATCATTTGTATAAATATAAATATCCATGTATTTTTCATAGATTTTATCAAATGTTTATTCTTCTTAAGATTTAGATTGATACAACGTTTATGATATTTAGAAAGCATTTAATTGAAGGGTGCCTGAACCCAATACATCTAATCCTCTCCATTTGGAATGGAGTCAGCCAGTACCTTATTCATGCAACCCTTCAAATCATTTGTAATCTATGAAAATTGAAACTTCTATTCTAGGGTGCCCCGAACGCGATATATCTAGTTTTCTCCATTTGGGATGGAGTCACCAAATTACCTTATTCACGCAACCCTTCAAATCATTTGTAATCTATGAAGATTGAAACTTCTATTCTAGGGTGCATAAACCCGATACATCTTGTCCTCTCCATTTGGGATGGAGCCGCTGCACCTTGATCATGCATCCCTCAAGTTTTTAACATACTTTGAAGATCTAATCTATTAGCATTTGGAGGCGTTTAACTCCAAAACCACAAAGATTAACAAATAGCAAAGATCCTACTTTATGAAGATAGACAAAACCCACGAGCCCAAAAACTCCGAAGGGAATGGGACAAAATAACAATGGAATGGAAAAATGAACCGAAGCGTTCCCGCCATATAATTGACGCCGTTCATCGACGCTCGACGTTGTTCAACGGCGACAAAGCCGATATGGCTTGACACCCGAGGCATGCCACGCCACTCGAGGGCATCGGATGCCCCGCGGATGCCCATAACGCCGTTAAACAACGCCGGCCGTCGTTGAACGACATACTGTGCTTGTTTAATTTGTAGAAACTTGCTAGTTGGTTTTATATCTATAAGAAGTTGTACGTAACAATTCTAGCACGTTCCCCATAAAAAACATAGGATAAACAAGATACATAAACAAAACAATACAAAATACATAAACAAACTTATTGTTTCCATTAATAAAAAAGCTTATACATCATTTATGTCCATCCTGAGGATGTGACAACTACCAGCAACCACTTGCATCATTATCTGCACCATGATGCTGGTTTTGTCTTGCATTGGCTCGATGAGTTATGCTACCAGTCGTTCTCCGCAGAACGCCGGATGTTAGTGAAATGAGAAGCTCCCTTTCATTCATCTTTGCCATGAGGGTGAAGGGAGGGTTCTCAGCTGAAAGCATTTGATCACTGGAGGCGGGAGAAACAGGGGGATTGCTGGAGGTGGCCTTGGAGGAGGAGGAGGAGAAGGAGGATTACTATTACACCTAATATATCAACGCTAATGTGGTCTTCAAATTGCCGCACTATTATAGCAAGACGAAGTAGGGCAAGAACACTCAAAAGGAAAGAATAACACGAGCTACTGAGGGATTAACTTATAAAGTGGTATTAGGGTTAGGGTTAGGGTTAGGGTTCATATTTGGCAGAAAAAATTTTGTATTCATCAGACACGTCATTCAACAAGGTTTAGATCAGACACGTCTTTAAACGACGTTTCTTGTTACGTGCCATGACACCTGGCCCGCCAGCCTGGCGAGCCAGTAAGCCACGTGGGCAACCAGGGCACGTCAGATGTCATTAAACGACGTAAAGCGGACGTGGCATGACACGCAGGCCTGCCAGTGTGGCAATAGCAGCAGGCCACGCAAGCAGTCGCGACACGTGTCATGACACGTGGCCTGCCAGCTTGGCGAGCCATGACGTCCCGCGGGCACCCAGGGCACGTCAGATCAAATGGACGTCGTTTAACGATGTCTTACTGACGTGGCATGACATGCAGGCCTGCTAGCTTGGCAACAGCAGCAGGCCACGCAAGCAGTTGCGACACGTCAGCTCTGCATGACGTCGTTTAACGAAGTTGACGTCGTTGAAAGACGTTGACGTCGTTTAAAGACGTAGTAACGTCGTTGATCAATGTTTGGACGTCGTTCAAGGTCGATGATCCCTTATAGTGAGTTAGGCATTCTTTTGTGCCACGAAGTAGTGTTGGTGGCCCATAGGTAGAACACATACATTATCCTTGTATTTTCCTACCAGTTAAGCAATTGTATATTGCAGCAGAGACATTACATGAAGGCATTGAACTGATATACGGATTTTATGGTTAGGTATTATAATTCTGTATCAAATCCAGGATTGGCAGGGATGGTAGTCTTCCTGCAACAAGCATACGAACTCTAGAAACCGCAAATATTGATGCAACTACAATATTGTAGAAGCTGTAAGGTGTCAGTTCAATGATATCTGCACTTTCAAGTGGTGGATGATCAATCTTAAAAGCTTAGCTATTTTTCTTGGTTTTTCATGTGGAGCCAGGTAATATATAAGGGAACTTTCTAGTTGGATGCATTGTAATGTAATCTCTACCAATCCATGGAATATCATATGCATATGGTTTGATTTGGATAAAGAAGCTTTACATAATATCTTAGAGAAACTTAGAACTTAGAGGCAATTTGTAATGGGAATCCTTCACATGGACTTATTTTAACACTAAGGGAACTTTCTAGTTGGATGCATGTAATCTCTACCGATCCATGGAATATCATATGCATTGGGATAAAGAGGGCGGGTAAAAGGTTTGTATTATTTAGTGACCAAAAGATAAAGAGGCTTTACTCAATATAATATCTTTTTATATAAATTGGTCTTAGAACTTTATCTTAGAATATTACCATGTCCTTGATTTTTATTTTGGGAAAAAAATGAGAAAGTCCTTCAAGTATGGACTTATTTTAACACAAAAGTGGTAACCCTAACATGCTTTTACCTGGTTTTACATAAATCTATCTTGGCAATTTGATGTCCTTCACATGGACTTATTTTAACACAAACAAATGGTAAAATGGTAATTATGTTGCTTCGAATGGTATTATGTTGCTTCCACGATTCTTACAAAGATAGTTATAGTATCCGCGCCTTGAAGAGGTACTACTCCTAGAATCTTTTGGCTAGTTGTCTTCGAAAAGCCAAATTTCACGGGGAACATCACTAATGAGCAAAAGGGAACAATACCCCAACAACTCTATGATCCTCAAGGGACACGAGCACTCATACCCCCACATGTAATGGTCCGATATTAGAAATCACAGAGGATGATGTTACCCGTGGTCCGCAAAGGCTTGGCCAATGGGAAAGCAACGGACCGGATGGTATGCGCGAGAGTTGCTCAAGTGGGCGGGGGAGCCTATGGTACCGGCCCCAACCACTATGTTCAACAGAGCGCCACAGAAGGATTCCCCAAGAAAGGACCACAAGCAGACTTGTCCCCATTTACAAGGCGGGAGATCCACATAGTCCAACCAATTCCGAACAATCATGGTCCGTTCGGTGTTTGCCAAACCGCTAGTCGGCATTATTGAGCAACAGCTTGACCAGGTGGGCGTAAGCAACACGCGTCGAAAGCTCTCACACAAGCGGGGTTTCGACCCCGCATTCAACCATTGATCATATCTTCACATTGAGGACTTTGGTTGAGGATAGCGTAAACCGCCTACGGACCTCGATTGTTGTTTTGTTGACTTTCATGGGCTTTTGACACCGTGGCTCGGGGAAAAGTTATGGGAAAGATTGCGGCAACTAGGGTTCCCGTGGATATGCAAAATGCAAATATACAAAGTTGTACGAGTTGTACAGGCCGATGCGATGACGGAACAACCATTCACTAGCAAAGATTGGGGTCCGCCAGGATGTCCTCTTTCCCCAACATTGTTTGGTCTCAGACATTGACCAGTTGGAACACCGGCTCATGGACAATGGGGGTGGCGGGACCCAACTTTTGCATCACGTCGTCGACAACTCATCTATGCGTGACGATGTTGACCTCTTTAGCTCACACCCAGGGATATGCGCCTCACTTAGATGCTCGGATACATTCTCGCCAGCCACGATTACATGACGCCAATCCGCCAAGACCAAGGTGGTCCTAATCTCATCCTCGCGCCATCCAAGGCCCCTTCATTCACTTATCGAGGGCAACAAGTGGAGGTGACACCCACCTACAAGTATCCGGGAGTGGAGTTTCCTTCTACACTATCTTTGGACACTTCCATAAGATTGCGGTAGCAAAGAGTCGAAAGCACTCTATGCAATGCAAAACAATAACCACAAGAGCAAAACTATATGATTGGGGGCATCGTGCACATCTGCTCGTGGTATTGGTAGAGCCAGTTCTTTTGTAACGAGTTGAAGTCCGGGGCCCAAAGTGGTGTCCCTTGCTACTTGAGCGACTTAGAACAAAAGTGTATAGGCCTTCTTAGCACGGGCACTCTGGAGTGAAATCCACGGTCCCATATCAAATTTTGTTGCAGGAGATGTTTTCGCCACTTCAAATGAAGCGGCCCTTGATAGACACATCGCCTATTTCCGGAAGGTGGTAAATATGGATGATGATCGCTCACCGCGACTTGGCTTATGCAAAGGGCAATGGGACCACAACGACTCAAGAATTGTTGGAAGGATAAAAGAGTGCAAGTGGCTAATTAGATGGAATGTCGAGAGCACATGTGCCTCCGGTAGAAACAGAGGCGATCGCGGATGGCCGAGATGTTACCTTGATGCTTGTTTCTCCAAAGAAGCTTTGGGATTCCGTGGCTCGAGCAAGTCAAAACCGCACATTACAGCGGCATATAAATCCCACATTAGAACGAGGCCCACAAATAAGCACCTACGCTCACATCCGCCCATGAAAAGCGCAGCATATCGCCTCCATTCGCGACAGTGCCCACCATCTCCGGATTGAGACAGTCGATGGATTGGGGAGCCACGTCGGGATAGGGTTTGTCGGTCTTTGCCGGGCGGGGAGTCGTTGAGGATGAGTGTCACACTTTCCAGAGCTGCCCAGCATATGATCACATTCGGACACGCTATGCTCAGTTGATTAGACCTGATGAGCTGTTACACATGATACTGGGCACGACTTCGGTGCGCTCACTCGGATCATACATTCAGGAAGTACTGGATTTGAGGGCTCAGATATGCCCCCAGTCAACCATTTAATTGATGTCAGCAGTCTTATTGCTGCCACGGGTTTTCCCTCGAAAACCCTTCGGGGCGGGGGTTTTTTAATCTGGGCAGTAATGTGACTGCTGCGCTTTTTGTATTGGGTCCCATAGGCCGATTGGTCTCCATGGACGATAAAAACAATTCTATTCTATTCTATTCTTTGTATTAGATAATAATATAAATATTTATCTACTGTCAATTTGACCCTAGTTTTCTCTCCCTGTGGTGCAGATTCTCACCCAACATAACTGGCCTGATGCTGCTGAGAGTGAATTTGTTTATTATAAGGAAGATAATGTGGGTCATGTTTGACGTTGAGATGTTTTAGCTAATAATGTTCTATGATTTGAAGGTGCATCATCAGTGGGAACATCCCTCAATTCTAAATTCTTAGCAGTATTCTCTGCTGCGACTGGTCGTTGTGCAATACCCATTCTAGATTTGCCGGACCAGATCCTGAGGTTTGGAGTTTTGATCTCTCTGCATTAACGACATTTTTGAGATGCAAACCACCTCGCTGATGATTATATGTTATAGTGGGGATGCTAGACGGACAAACATGAAGGTCAGTCACCTTCTATCAAACAGATGTAAAGGATGGCAAATATGGCCCATTTTCATACTGTGGGCTTATGTGCTTTGCTGAGATTGGTAGATAAATTCCATGTACAATCGTTTAATTTTTTAAAGAAATTGGCGGATGCACACATGACACAAGTACTAATTTTAAGGAATACTCTTGGCTACACATCTGCAATTATGAGCTTGGTTTAATATTCATTGAGCCTCCGGTTTCATGCTCAGATACTATGAAACTGAAGGCATGTCAGCGCCAGCCAAGTTCAAGGATATGGAAATGGTCTTGATAGATTTGTGCTTCCATTTCTAGTGCCTCCACCTGCTTATCAACCTCATAGAGAATTGGTAAAATTTTTGGTGGCCCAAGTCAACCGAGATAATAATATGGAAAACCATCTGGAATATGAAGTTAATCAAGGTATTCCAATGGAAGAACATTTTTGGACGTTGAGCCCCGACATCTATGATAACTCTCGATGTTGAGGAGGAAGCACCCTCTCCGTAAGGGGACAAGATTATGCATAGGCATTGTGGAGCCAGGCTGTATCTTAACCGCATGTATCGGGGGGGAGGGGAGGGAGCAGTAGCATACGGCCTCCCGGATGAGCGCTGCCAGGGAAGGCTGCCTCAGTAACACTTCTTGGAGAAAGGGTGGTCTTCAGCCCATGAAACTTGGTCCCCAGAATTCCCTTAGAATCCTCAATATTCCTTGAAGATTCTCATGAAGTCTCCAAGATCCAATAGATCCCCTACATCTCTTAAGATTCTACAAAGATTCCCATATACTCTATACAGATTGGCTTAAATCCTCTAAGCTTCCCTTAAGATTCTAATATTCCTCTAGATAGTTTAAGATTATAAGAAGATCTTTCGAGAATCTCCTAGATTCCCTCAACGTTCCATGCGATTCTACCATGACTTTCCTCAAGATCCCTTGAAGATTCAGACATTATCTGATATTCTATGAAGATTCCTTAGATTCTTGTATGTTCTATACAAATTTCACTAGCTTCTTTAGGATTCCCTTGAGATTTCCATAGATCCCCCTAGATTCTCTAAGATTCAGCAAAGGGTCTCATAGATTCCCCTAGGTTTGCTAAGATTTCCATGAATCACTTATGATTCCCCTACATCCTTCTAGATTTGTTGATATTCAGTCAAGGTTTCTTTACATTCCCTTAGATTCCCCATATTTCATGAAGATTCCCCTAGGGGCCCTTGCAGTCCTTTAGATTCCCCATATTTCATAAAGATTACCCTAGATTCTTTAAGTTATTATAAAGACAGTTGATAGAGATGGGAAACTGAGGATGTGAGTTGTTTCCACTTTCTACATTATTTGTCGATTAGATTGAAGGAAGCTCCATCTTCAAACAAAGGGAGGAAGCTGCAGCAGATGCACAGCTCCTCTAAGACATTATCTTTGTCCATTCGGGTTATTTATTCAGGTTTCTTGCTCTATGGAACTTCCCCTTATGATTCTCAGATTCGGATTATACAAAAGAGATGGCAAAGCTCCTTCTATAGGGGTTGGATGAGGAGAAGTGTGCAGCCCATGATGGATTCAGATATGTAGGTTTGCAAATATGGAAAGGGTTACTTACCTTACCATGCTGGAAAAGAAAAGCAGTGCAAAAGATTTGAGAAAAGGGTCCCTTTCAATCTTTTATTTCAAGGAGGCTATCTGGATAATACTCTGGCTGAAGGCATACAAATACCAATGGCAACATAAGAAAGTTTTGGAAGGCTACATAAATTAGGTTATAATGTCACCAAGTTATTACATGTTTGAATATAGATGACAGGTTATGAGTTTAATGTAGTAATCAAGTTAACATTATATCATGCATAGCTTCATTTGTACTTTCTTTAAGTTTATTTAGTTCTTTAAGTTTAATCTAAAATCAGTTCCTTGCATTGCAGATGTATTGTCATGAAGGAATAGGATGGGACCTTTGTGCTCTAGAAGACTTGCCACTTAGTGCATTTGTATTTGAATATGCTGGAGAAATCATTACTTACTCTTTGCTCCTCAGATACTAATTGTGTCTTAAGAAAAGATTTTAGGTAAGATTGCATATTTTTTTTTCCTTGTTTTGAAAATGGCTCCAATTTGCGTTGCAAAGGTGGTCTGCAGCAGCTACATGTTGGCTACTATGCAAAAGAATTCAGCTCTACATATTGAAATTTATTGTTGGAAAAAGATGCTTTAATGTTGCAAGGTTTTTAAGCATAGGTAATATCCTCATTTTATGTCTCATACAAGTTCTGAAATTCTTGAAATTCAAAATTCACATTTATTATGGTGTCTGTTAGCTGAAGGGTGACTCACATTTTAAATGTGTACTCTTTTGAGAAGTTTAAATAGGAACTGACATTTGTTCTTGTCCAGGTGTCATGATACAAGCTTGGTGGATGTTTCAGTTTAAGCATTTTATGTAATACCTAGTGGACTTCGTTTGGGTTCAATTCCCAAAAGGAAATCAAGATATTCATTTATAATTTAGGAATAGCAGAAATTCAATCAGGATTTAGAAATAGTTTGAATCAGGATAAACTATTGTTTAAGTTTTCTATACTTATTGTTTTTGTCTTAATCCAACGCATTGTTTCTGCTGCCATGATTTGACAGCATAGAAGAGCAAATGACATTTCACATTAATGGCTAACAACTTGTTGAAACATGTGCATGGACCAAGTCAACTCAAGAACTCGAGTTGAAGAACAAAGCAAGGACTTTCATTTGAAACATCACAAGAAAGGATCAAAAGTGAAAAAGTCAAAGTCACACAAGAAGGAGGGCAAGGTCAACTTAAGGAAGCTACATGGCAATATCAAGGTGGGAAGACCCCTTGAGAAGTAAGAAGTTCACTCAAATTCAAATTCTTAGGCATGATTTACACCTTGAGCACCCTTTGTCTCCATTTGCCTCACCTTACTCATCTCCACCTTTATACAAACCCCAAAATGGCTCAAACTCTTTTTCTAGTCAAAAACTACTCACACCATCCATGATACACCCTCCATTCACTTGAGATACAAAAATCCGTACAAAAATTGACCTACCAATGGTCAAGAGGACACATTCTCTCTTAAAGACAAAAGGAGAGAGAAGGAACCCACATTTTCAATACCAAGTTGCTTGTGCAAAAGATAAGCCCAAACATGGTCAAAACAATTGGCCAAATATGCATTTGATGGATCTACATTACAAAACATGCCATGTCATCATCCACTTCACCAAAGTTGGCCACCTCATCACACACCATATTCCTTTTCTTCACCTCACAAAGTTTTTGACTAGGGGAAAAGTTTTTGCCAAGTCACCCCATGCCACATCACCCTTGGATTGCCAACACACATCCCAAACTTGCCACATTTCCAAATTCCAAAGCCATCCCATCTCAAAAAAAAAAAAAAAAATCCTTTTTCCAAAAAGATTCTTCCATAGGGTGGGGCATCAATAAAGATTCCATATGGTACTAAAAGATTCCAAAGTGGACCATGGGTTGACCCTATATTCTTGATTCTTGGGAATGGTGCCGTATTGCTTACAAATAAAAACAAATGTTTTTTTCCATATAACCCCTCAACCTAAGCTTCATTTCCTCAAATCCCCTCGCGCCACGTTGCACTGGAACTATTTCACGAAAGATGTCTGTGGGATATTTGTTCTCTGCGAAGCTCTCTGACCTAAAAAAGATCAAGCCAAGATCCGACTTCTCTGGTAGATCTGACCTGGTATCATGAGCCCGAGCATCTTCTTACACCCCTGTACCCCAAGAAGCATCTTGAACTACCTAAAGACAAAGCCAAACTAACCTAGATGCCAAGAATAGACCCGGAAACAAAAGAATAAAAAGGGGAAACATTTTCAAACAAAGGCCGGCTTCTCAGGCGAAAGATTCGACCTCTCGAGGCTGGAATGGACCGGGATGTGCAGAGTACAAGCTAAGAATGACCTGCCTTGCATGAAATTCCTTCTTATTTGATGGAAAAACTTGAATGTGTACCTTCTTATGAATATTTCTAATCCCTGCCCCAAGACCCCGAAGCTTGGGAATATATGTTTATTTTCTATGTGATGATTGAATGAAAGAAAATTCGACCTTGGTAAGCACTATTGTCATTTGGTAACCCAAGCATTGTGTTTTAAGCAAAATTAGTATTCTCAATTCAAGCAACATATCCAGTGTAGTATATTGTTTCCAAAGCCTAGTATTATCTAGAGAAATTAGTCAAGCACTGTGTTTTCTAGAAGAATTTCCTATTTATCTAACTCAGAGCTAAAGTTGCTGCCTATTACACAAAATCTCTACAAGCAAAAAAAAAGGGCAAAAGACTTCCAAAAGGATTTTATGCACTTATTCTCAGAGAATCATCAAAAACTATGCCGATTGACAAAACTTAAAAAGGCTCTATTCACACTTTTGCAAAAAAGAGCTCTCGGGTTGGGCTATTGACCAAAAATTGACCCAGTCAGTTCGATCAATTTCTCATAGCTATCCTAAGAATTTACAAACAGACCTTCTCAGGCTACTCAAGCACTCTTCCTAGTGACTAACAAGATTGACCTCACAGATGAAAGCTCAAAGGATCATGCATGAGAAGGTTTTTTGCTTTGGATGATCTTTTTCCATTTTAGGAAACTAATCTTCTTTAACTGTTTGAGCATTTCTTCTGCAATATTTTCTTACAGAGTGGTTGCCTATAGCAACCTGCAGGTTTGCCAGGAATACTTTCAACAAGATCCCACCTGGATCTTTGGGAACTCATGGCTCCTAGAAAAAGTAATGAGGTGTCTGACCAAATTCACACTGAACCACCAGAAATACAGTTGTACCCACTGCAAATGCCACCAATCAAGGTAATGCAGGTATACAATATTTTGAACTCAATATGCCAATCCCTCCTCCTACTTTTGATCCAAGTGTCAATGCTAATAATTTCTTGAAAAACTATGAGGAATATTATCAAGAATATGGTCACAAAAAGGGTAGTAAATTTTCAGAATTCAAGAAGTGTTTCAAGAATGAAGAAATGAGAGCATGGCTGGAGTACACCATCAGCACAGGTGTCAGCACTTGGGAAGAGATCGAAAAGCAGTTCATCGAAAGTTTTGGTAAGGCAATTGAACCACAAGATTTGATTTTTGAATTGCAGACCTTTCAGATTAAGCATGGTGAAACTGTGCACCAATATGTTGAGAGATTCCATGTTTATCTAATAAAATGTCAAGCAAGTCAGGTACCAAATCATACCCTACACCTTGTGGCTTGTTTCATAAGAGGCTTAAGCAGCAGGCCAAGGGTGCACAGAAAAATGTATAAGTTGCAGAAGCAGGAAGGCTTTGACACCATACACAAGGCTTTTACCAAAGCTATTGAGATTGCTAACATGTTTTCCTATCTTCTTGATGATGTGAATGTGACTCATGATCCCTTCTTTCCGTTTATGAACCCGTAATACATGGGCCCGTGACCGGTGCTAGTTTATGCTTTGCAAAAGGAAAAGAAGAAAGTGAAAGCGTAAGACTCAAAGAAATTCTACTTCGATGTCGTATGGAAATCATCAAAGTGTCGGGTTCCCTACTTGAAGTTACCAAACAACTACAGGAGATGAAAGCTGCAAGACATGAAAGAAAAACCTATGCCCCATGTGTACACTGCCTAAGGGATACTCATTCCTCAGATTTTTGCTGGTACAGGCCCTGCACAAAATGTGGGAAAAGAGGACATTATGGTAAAGAGTGTCCAGTCTGCCACTTCTGCAAAGCTGTTGGTCATTATGAAGAGAGATGTAGTGTCAATGCAAGGCAAGAAATGGCCAAAAGTGTTGAACCAAGTGCACCTAACAGAATGGCCACAGAAACTTCTCCTTCAGTTAGATTTGCTACTGACATTAGTACTTCAATCAGGTTTATGCAGGAAGATCAAGAAGAAGAGATTATGGCTGTGCACACAAGAGCTATGCAAAACAAGGATGTTGCATCAACCAGCAAGGAGGCTGAGGTAATCAAGGAAAAAGCAGTTGAGAAAAATCAGGTAGTGCCCCTTCCTCCTAATCAAAAGTTTATTAAGAGAGAAAAAGAAGGTGATGACTTCGAGTGCCTAATGAAGAATGCCAAGGTGAGTGTGGACTTGTTGACCTTGCTAAAAATTGCTCCATCTTATAGAAACAAAATCATGGATTTAACAAAAGAAGACCAAATCAATCTCTCTCAAGAAGAACAAATAGCCTTTACAAACCATATTAGTGAGCATATGCTTGTGCAGAATGAGTATGCTCCTGGTGCCTTTACATGTGAAGCTAAGATAGGTAAAAAATTGCTTTCTAAAGTACTTCTTGATGGGGGCTCTCCACTTAATGTGATGCCTCATCATATAATGAAATCATGTGGCTTAGAAGTTGACAAAAAAGCCCCTATGGTGCTTAAATCTTTTTCTAACTCTAGGATCAATCTAATAGGTGTGCTTAGCAACATTCTGATTGATGTAGGGGGTATAAAGGTTGCTGCAAGCTTTGTGGTGGTTGCATTTGAAGGAGCTGACGAAAAAACTGACATTTATGATCTGTTATTGGGAAGGAGATGGTTATCTACTGTGGATGCAAGACCAATCTGGTCAAAAGGAGAGTGTACCATATCAGATGGTAAGAAGACAGTCACCCTACTCAACAAGCTTGGAGCGTTCGAATTTTTGAATTTTATTGAAGAAGATTTGTTGGTCACTAACCTGTTTGGTGAATATGAGATTTCAATAGCTGCAGCAGATGTCGAGTCAAAGTCAACTAAAAGAGGTATGGCATCAGTAAAAAGAACTTTACTTTTCTATGGTTTGATGGAGGATTTTCAAAGAAGTTGAGCATTGCATCCTCTGCTGCCATTATCAAAGATCATAATTGTAAACTACTTGCTAAAGTTGGCAGAATTTATCCTAATACCACTTCAAACATGGCAGAGTACAAAGCTATGATAGCAGGATTGCAAGAGGCTAAGCACCTAGGGATAACTAACATTGTGATATTTGGAGATTCCCAGTTGGTCTGTAGGCAAATATTAGGGAAATATCAAGCTAAACATGAAGACATGATGGTGCTCAGAGATGAGGCTCTGAAGGAGTTAGTAGACTTCGAGAGCTGGGAGCTGCATAACACATTTCCAGGGACCTCAATGAAGAAACTGATGCACTCAAAAGTGTTCCTCGCTTTTGAGCATCTTGCGGAGGGAGCCATCAAGGAGGAAGAATTGGAGGAAGCAGACCTAAGGCAGCTACATCCTATACTGGTTATCAATGCAAATGCTGAGAAAGAGGTAAAAGAGGTAAAGATTGTAAAAAATGGTAAGGAAAAAACATTGTTTATGGGAGATTTATTTAAGGAAGAGAGTAGAGGCAAGGTCACTCAAATGTTTGAGGAATGGAAAGATGTGTTTGCTTGGGATTACAATGAACTTATAGGAGTGGATAGGAAAGTGTGTGAATTCGAAATAAAGATAAAAAAAGATGTGAAGCTTGTTGTGCAAAAGCTTAGAAGAATTAACATTGCTTTGCTAGATCTGATCAAGGAAGAATTGTGCAAGATGGAAGATGCAGGTGTCATAGGTGAAATCGTAAATCCAGAATGGCTCTCCTGTATTGTTCCTGTGGAAAAGAAAAACAAAGCCATAAGAATCTGTATGGGATCTGTATCGACTATAGGGATCTAAATAAAGCCACTATCAAAGATTGCTACCCTTTACCCTTCTTGGAACAAGTCTTGCATGCTATTGCAGGGAAATAAATCTACTCATTCTTGGATGGATTCTCGGGCTTCAATCAAATCAGCATAAAAGAAGAAGATCAAGCTAAAACAGCTTTCATCACACCTTGGGGAACTTATGCATCGAAGAGGATGCCATTTGGTTTAATGAATGCCTCAGCTACATTCCAAAGAGCAATGGATACTATATTCAAGGATATGCCTTCAGATCAGTTCAGAGTATTTTTGGATGATCTGTGCCTAGGTACCTCACTAAGTGATCATTTTGCTTACCTTACTGAAGTTTTTTCTTTATGCAGAAAAGGAGGAGTAAGCTTGAATCCAAAGAAGTGTATATTCTTGTGATCAAAGGGAGACCTGCTAGGACATGAAGTCTCAACACAAGGGATACAAGTTGCTGAGAGCAAGGTGGATGCTTTAAAGAAGCTCACACCACCTAAGACTATCAAGCAGGTAAAAAGCTTTTTAGGAATGACAAGTTTTCTAAGGATGTATATACCTCACTTTTCACACACTACAAGGCCCATTTCAAACCTCATCAAAATAGGTAAATTCACCAAACATGAAAGCAAATATATTCAGGTCCAATGGACAGAAGAACATCAGTTTGCCTTCGACAAAATCATTCAAGCTATATGTGAATCCACCCTACTGAAGCCACCTGATCCCAAGAAACCTTTCCAAGCCTACATAAGCATCACCAGTAGAGCTATAGGTCCAAAGATACTTCGTGATGAAATGATAGTAACATTTGCAAGTAAAGTGTGGTCCGATCTCGAGCCGAGGTATTCTAGACTTGAGAAGAGTGCAAAGAAGACGATATTTCTAATTGATAGGCAAGGCCACATCTTTCAGAATAGCAAGCTATTGGTCTCAATGAGACAAAATCCTATGACCCTTCTTTTTGTAAAAACCCAAACCAAAGCCAAAATATGCAAATGGGCATGCAAAGTGCAAGCATATGACATCACTATCAAGGTAGTGAATCTGGTGAATGATCCGAGTGCTTATTTGCCTAACATGTTTTTTGAACATGAAGACCATGAGGGAATAGAAGACTCAGAGGTTGACAATAGTTGTGGTTTAATGATGAGCAGTGTTGAAGAAAGAGACTGGCAGCATGACATTAGGAAATACTTGGAGACTGAAGAAGTGCCAACAGACATGAACTCTAACCAGCTAAGAAGGTTCAAAGAAAAATGTGGAAAATACAAGTTAATAGGTGATGTGTTGTGCAGGACCAACAAAGAGGGAGTGCTAATGAGATGTGTGGATAAGGAGGAAGCAAAGTTGGTTCTTGAAGCATGTCATGAAGGAGTATGTGGAGGGCACTATGCAGCAGACACAACAGCAAAGAAGATTTTGAGGTCAGGATACTATTGGCCAACCCTGTTCAAAGATTGTTACAACATCATCAAGTGCTGTCATAAATGCCAAGTTTTTGGCAAAAGAATTCTGCAATCAGCACCTCTCACAGCCATAGTATCTCCTGGACCTTTTCAAGTGTGGGGATTAGATTTTATAGGGCCCATAGACCCACCTTCTTCTGCTCAGCATGAATATATCTTAGTCGCTACTGACTATTTTACCAAATGGGCTGAAGCTGTTCCACTAAGGCAAGCTAATGCCCTGATTACTGCCAGGTTCCTTCGTGAGAACATATGTGCAAGGTTTAGAATACCATTGAAAGTTATCTCTGATAGGGGCACTCAATTCATAAATGATGTCATTGCCACATTGCTAAGTACCCTCAAGGTGAAACACACAAAAGCTCGCCTACTACCCTCAAGGCAATGGCCTGTCTGAATCCACTAACAAGGTCTTGAAGTCTATCTTACAAAACCATAACATTGGCAAGAAAAGACCGGCATATGAAACTTTATGATGCACTTTGGGCATACAGACCACCACAAAGTTCTACTACTAAACACACTCCCCTTCAAATTTAGTCTATGGGATTGAAGCTATCTTGCCAATTGAGCTTGAGCTACCTTCACTTAGGCTGGCATATAAAATTAACATGGAAATGGAAGAAGCTTACAAGGACACGGTTGGCAAAGTTGATGCAGTTGGAATAACAACACGTATGAAGTCGAATGCAAGACAACTAAAAAAGCAAGAGATATAGCAGCCTTTAAAGCAGCTCACAAACTGTAAGGGATAGTTGGTACTAAAATGGAACAAAGCAAGAGAGAAAGTTGCTGCCAAATTTGAAAATCTATAAGAAGGTCCTTATGAGGTGGTTGGAGTTGCAGGAAAAGACTCATATTGGCTGAAATCACTTGCAGACGGACATGAGTTGCTTAATCCCATCAATGTTCTGCACCTAAAAAGGTACTGGAAGCAACATGTTGGCTTAATTCTTTTTGAATAAGTTTATGTCATGCATAGAATATAGGTTACAGTAGATTAATCAACTCTTAGGGGTAGTTAAAATAGTAAGTAGAATTAGCATTGCATCTAAATTGAAAATGTGGTTGAATTGTTCGTTATTTATCAGGCAGCATAAAATAGTAAACAGGTTTGGAGAAACAATCAGGTGTAGTTCACAGACAAAAGCCAAGAGTACAGGTTCAAATGTAACAAATACTTGGTTTCCATGCAGGTGCATCATCAAATCCATCTTCACTCTTCACCAATTGGCCTTTACCATTGACATCCTGCTCCTTTTACATCACTCAAATCCCTAAAAGTTGCCAATCACCTTCTCATTGAAGGCAACTTGTCAGGAGCACAAACATTTCTAATGTTATTTCGTCATGCAGTGCATCAGCAATACCATCTCCATCCTTCATAAGTTGGCCACTTCCATCCAGATCTGTACTCATTTGCATCTCTCAAATTCCCAAAGTTGCCAATCACCTTCACACCAAGGGCAACTGGTTGATAAATGCAAACATTCCTAATCTCTTGTCATGCGTACATCAAGAAATTCCATGTTCATCCTTCACCGCTTGGCCACTTCCAAAAAAAACTTGCTTCATACTACATTTCCAGAACCGATGGGTTGTCTATCATCTTCCCATCCAAGACAACCTACTTAGAAGAGTGATCCTAAGATCTAATGGGCTGGAGGACCAGCCTGTTCTTTTTTAGCATGATGCTACCATGATTTGGCAAAAGATAGAAGAGCAAATGACATTTCACATTAATGGCTAACAACTTGTTGAAGCATGTGCATGGCCCAAGTCAACTCAAGAACTCGAGCTGAAGAACCAAGCAAGGACTTTCATTTGAAACATCACAAGAAAGGATCAAAAGTGAAAAAGTCAAAGTCACACAAGAAGGAGGGCAAGGTCAACTTAAGGAAGCTACATGGCAATATCAAGATGGGAAGATCCCTTGAGAAGTAAGAAGTTCACTCAAATTCAAATTCTTAGGCATTATTTACATCTTGAGCACCCTTTGTCTCCATTTGCCTCACCTTATCTCCACCTTTATACAAACCCCAAAATGGCTCAAACTCTTTTCCTAGTCAAAAACTACTCACACCATCCATGATACACCCTCCATTCACTTGAGATAATTAAAAATCCGTACAAAACTTGACCTACCAATGGTCAAGAGGACACATTCTCTCTCAAAGACAAAGGGAGAGAAGGAACCCACATTTTCAATACCAAGTTGCTTGTGCAAAAGATAAGCCCAAACATGGTCAAAACAATTGGCCAAATATGCATTTGATGGATCTACATTACAAAACATGCCATGTCATCATCCACCTCACCAAAGTTGGCCACCTCATCACACACCATATTCCTTTTCTTCACCTCACAAAGTTTTTGACTAGGGGAAAAGTTTTTGCCAAGTCACTACATGCCAAGTCACCCCATGCCACGTCACCCTTGGATTGCCAACACACATCCCAAACTTGCCACATTTCCAAATTCCAAAGCCATCCCATCTCAAAAAATGAATAAAATCCTTTTTCCAAAAAGATCTTCCATAGGGTGGGGCATCAATAAAGATTCCATATGGTACTAAAAGATTCCAAAGTGGACCATGGGTTGACCCTATATTCTTGATTCTTGGGAATGGTGCCCTATTGCTTAAAAATAAAAACAAATGTTTTTTTTCCATATAACCCCTCAACCTAAGCTTCATTTCCTCAAATCCCCTCGCGCCACGTTACACTGGAACTATTTCACGAAAGATGCCTCTGGGATGTTTGTTCTCTGCGAAGCTCTCTGACCTAAAAAAGATAAGGCCAAGATTCGACTTCTCCGGTAGATCTGACCTGGTAATCATGAGCCCGAGCATCTTCCTTACACCCCTGTACCCCAAGAAGCATCTTGAACTACCTAAAGACAAAGCCAAACTAACCTAGATGCCAAGAATAGACCCAAACAAAAAGAATAAAAGGGGAAACATTTTCAAAACAAAGGCCACTTCGCATGCGAAGATTCGACCTCCGGAGGCTGTGAATGGACCGGATGTGGAGTACAAGCTAAGAATGACCTGCCTTGCATGAAATTCCTTCTTATTTGATGCAAAAACTTGAATGTGTACCTTCTTATGAATATTTCTGATCTTGTGCCCAAGACCCCGAGCTTGGGAATATATGTTTATTTTCTATGTGATGATTGAATGAAAGAAAATCCGACCTTGGTAAGCACTATTGTCATTGTGTTTTAAGCAAAATTAGTATTCTCAATATTGTTTCCAAAGCCTAGTATTATCTAGAGAAATTAGTCAAGCACTGTGTTTTCTAGAAGAATTTCCTATTTATCTAACTCAGAGCTAAAGTTGCTGCCTATTACACAAAATCTCTAGAAGCAAAAAAGGGGGGCAAAAGACTTCCAAAAGGATTTTATGCACTTATTCTGCAGAATCATCAGAAACTATGCCAGTTGACAAAACTTAAAAAGGCGCTCTATTCACACTTTTGCAAAAAAGAGCTCTCGGGTTGGGCTATTGACCAAAAATTGACCCAGTCAGTTCGATCAATTTCTCATAGCGATCCTAAGAATTTACAAACAGACCTTCTCAGGCTACTCAAGCACTCTTCCTAGTGAATAACAAGATTGACCTCACAGATGAAAGCTCAAAGGATCATGCATGAGAAGGTTTTTGCTGTGATAGTCTTTTTTCTGTTTAGGGAAACTAATCTTCTTTAACAGTTTGAGCATTTCTTCTGCAATATTTTCTTACAGAGTGGTTGCCTATAGCAACCTGGAGGTTCTAAACCCTTGAGGTTGAAGGTTTGCCAGGAATACCTTCAACAGTTTCATTAAAACTACAATAGGAAAAACACGTCTTATTGTATGAAAAACAAAACTAATGAAAATAACACATGGAAATTGAAGGAAACTATGTCAAAATTTGCGTTGTTTTTGGGCAAAGATCACACTAAAAAATTATGCATTGTTTTTTCTTTTGAGCGAAAAATTACAGATGTGTTTTACGCATTGTTTTTGTCTAGCAACCATGGTAAGAATCACACATAAAATTATGTGTTGTTTTTATCTAAAAACCACGCCAAAAAACCACACCAAAGACCACACCAAAAAAGTACACGTTGTTTCTAGCATTTTCGGAATAATAATATGCACGGTCTTTATTTGTTCTTTTGCAAAAAAGACAGCAAAAAACTACACATGGAGCAAATTTTGGGGTTATAATGTCAGATGGCAGACTGCTCTTGTTTTGGTTGATAATGTCCATGTATCAAAGCTTATAACGGCTATGACAGAGGAGGACATAGAGGCGGAACACTATGCAATCAAAGCAGAAGTTAATATGCCAAAAAAAGATCTTATAATATGGTAAATCGAATGTCATAACCACCTGGCTTGTCTATGAAATGCGAAGGGAAAACCACGACAACTGTTGCCTTAGACTTCAAGTCTTCATTGTATTGCTTGAGATATAGTGCCAGCTTCTCTTCTAGCGAGATCATAAACATGAGAAAATTCTATTGGGGCATGAAACCAGCAGACATGACTACATTTGCTTATAACATGCTAGATGTCTGTTCGGAGAACATGTAGATGAAAAAAGTCATGCTGAATAACAAGCAAGTTTGCTTGAAAGCATGGCATAGGGCCTATGGCATACCAATGTCTACGTTGTATAAGTGGAGAAAACATTTCTCAGCTGGTCATAGAGTAGCTGAACATGGGAATACCGGTCAATAAACATAATCTTAAATGCTAAAACTACAAGGTGCCTTCAATGGGTTTCATGATGGACACCATACTCCCCGTGCAAGAAGAGAAAGATGGTATCAATAGAGTTATTTCATGCAAGGACTTGATAAAAAAAAATGGAGAAGCATGGATCTTTTATATGAACTAACATGCACCTCCAAGTAAAGAGTACAAATTGTATTAATAACTTTATAAGAAGCTAAAAAGAAACATTATTGATGTTTGTCATAGACTCCTTCTAGCAAGGTTTAGAGCATAGGAGTTTGCCACAATGCTCATTCCTTCGAAAATTGATTTGGAAGCAATGGGATTTTGTATGAACTAAGGCACCACAATTTTCAATCAATCAAAAGTTATAGCGTAACGTTTTTGTTCTTAAGTTCCTCGCAGACATAGATTTGATTTTCAATACCATCATCTGCAAGCAAATGAGTTCACTTGCTAATAGTGTATAGCTAGTAACACAATTGTTGTAGTATGTATATGGCAAGATTCAGTAATTGTAGCAAAGATAGACTTAAATGCAAGTGTATTGGCTTTATCTATCATTTTATTTTCTAGGATTGGCTAGTGCTATGAGAGGCTTTGCCTTCTTTGTAGCAATCCCTTGAGCCTCTTCCATATTGACCTCGGTCACCTTCCAACTAAATGCATAAAGAAGATGAGCCAAAGTGCTTTCCACCATTCTCAAACCCATTAACAATCCTGACATGCTCTTACACCGATCCAAAGGGTAGCAACTCAAAATCTTGGCCTTTTTACATCTATGTTGCTCTTCAAGAACCTCGTCTCGAGCAAATTCTAGTGGTCTATCCCATATTCGAGGGTCTCGCCCAATTCCCCATACATTCACCATCACTCGTGGTATCCTTTTTTATCTCATAATCTGCCACCATACAATCTTCTATGGCTTTGCGTGGAACTAACAATGGTGCAGAGGGTGCAACCTCAAAGTCTCCTTCACAATTGCTTTCAGATATTTGAGGTGTTCTAAGCATGATTCTTCCACGACTCCATGTGTTCCTACTATTTGATCTAGCTCTTCCCGTGCATGCTTTGTGTAGGGTAGATGGAGCATGGAGAAGTTCTTTCGATAGTGCCCATTCCGTCAAATTTCAGTAGTTGAAGTCGCCCCGAGTTGCTCCTAGAAAAAGCCTCCCGCAAGAGAGTGGAAGAAAAGAACATAAATAAAAAAAAATGAAAAAAAACAAATGTGTTTTTTCGTTTTCCTTTTCCACAAAATTTGGGGTTAAAAAATATACCAGAATAGAAACTTTGATTTGGTCTTCTTGCAGCTTTATACCATCTATTGAGGAATCCAACAAAGCATCTACAAAGTCGAATATACCCCCGCTTGATCCGAGGGCCTGCTTGCCTTTAGGGTAGGGTGGCCTTACTTAAATCGGTGCCCTAAAATTGTGGACACCGTGTGACCAAAACCAGATGTTCGACGACCCAACCACGATTTAGGAAAACCCTAACGTGAAGAACGGCATGCTGCATGTCGGCACAGATGGTGCCCACAGATGGCACTGGGAGTCCCTCCTTCAATCGCGCCCAGCCCTTCGTATAATCACGCACAGCCCAGGTATGAATCAATGGATGCCTCTTTAATGATCACACAGCCTACCTTGCAATAATCACTCCTGGGCCACCTTAGATGGTCCGGGATTATGCCCGCTTGTGGTTCACAAGGAGCCCCTATTTATGGATCATTTGGAGTGATCACAAGCAAAAAAGGAGGAAAAGTAGCCGTTTGAGAGGGCATTCAGCCCTATTTATGGATCATTTGGAGTGATTACAGGCATGGATGACTTGCAGCCCGCCAAATTTGAGAGTGTTTATGAGGGGCTGAATCCAAGGGTGTTTATGCATGCCACTTCATCAATCCTGATCTCCTTCTATCTCAGCCTTCCAATTTAGAGTGTATCCCCGGGCCCAAGTTTGTCTATATAAGTCCTAGCTCTTCGATTGTAAAGCATCCATTCCTCTCTTTCTATGGCTTTAACTAGAGCAAGAGCCGCAAGAAGCCCCGACTGGGATGGTGAGTGTGTCGGCTGCAGAGATTCCCTCACGATTTGCTCTCTACTAGGCCTAGATCAAATGGTAGAAGAATTCATGCTCCCTCTCCTCAAGAACAAGCTATCACAGAACCAAATCATGCTGATCGAGGCCTAAAAAGGTGGTTAGAAATTATGCTAGAGGTTCATGGAGTGAGGATGCACTTGAGAAAGCCATGGTTGAGTTTCATTCAGTGGCTATACAAAGATGAGAAAAGTCTGCAAGGATGAATGGCATTCCTATTACCACGCTTAGGAACCATCTCTTCCATCTTTCTCATAGGAAGTGTGGCAAGAGACCTAGAGGTCCGACCGCTGAGGAAGAGGAGCAATTGAAGGAATGGTGTTTGCAAATGGTAATGGAAGGTCGGGAGTAACAAAGCACAATGTTAAGGGCAAAGGTTGCAGAAGTATGTGCAGCCGAATAACACCTTTTAAAAATGGAATTCCAGGCCCAAAGTGGTGGAGATGCTTTTAAAATAGGCATCCGTGATCCGAGCTTGAGAAAAGCTCAAATTATAGATAATGCGAGAGCTCTTGCTCTCCAGACCTAATCTTGATGCCTTTTACAATGAATTGCAGAATGCTTATGCTGCTTTTGGGTTTGATGCTCATCACATTTGGAATTGTGATGAGTCTGGTGTCCAAGCAGGTAAAGAAGCGGGAGTTAGAGTGATTACCACAAAGAACACAAAGCGGTATCGTGAGAGAGTGATGCAAAATAGGGAATGGATGACTCCCTTACATGTGTAAATGCAGCAGGAGAAAGGCTTCCTAACTTATACATTATGAAGGGAGTTAGGGCAAGGGAAGAATATCTAGAAGGCCTGGAACCCGATGCTGCACTATCTATGCAAAGGAGGGCATGGATGACTAATGACATCTTCAAAGATTGGGTGAATCATTTCAAAAAGGTGGTACCAGGTGGTGTGTCTCCAACCAATCCTCATTTGCTGATTTTGGATGGTCATGGATCCCATGTTACTTTAGAAACTGTGAAATTGGCTGCTAGCACAGGTTTACAAATACCGCCACCTGCACACACATCACAATCGCTTGCAACCACTTGATGTTGCATGTTTCAAGCCTTTTAAAGAGGCATTCAGACTTATTAGACATGCTTATTGTATTTCTCACTTGGGAGTAGAGCCTTGTAAGGAGGATTTGGCTCAAATGGTGAGAGAGGCATTAGATAAAGCACTCACTCCACAAAATATCAAGTCTGGATTTAGGAAAACAGGAATCTGGCCTCTAGATGCTTCCAAAGTTCAGCCTGAATTGGGTGGAATTGGAGTTGAATTGCCTATTCAAGCTGGAGAGAATCCAAATGCAGCTCTGGGGCCTCAAACCAGCAATGCAGGTACTTCAGAATGTAATAAGATTGAATTCAATGCTAGTGCATTCTCAATCTCCAAGCCGAATATGGTCCATTGATCCTCTGGACCAAATGTTGGGAATGTACAAGAATGGAGCTTCAGCTCTTCCGAGAAGAGCATCTAAGAGGGTTAGGACCCTCAATTCTTTGTACAATAATGACTATGTTCAATGATGACCCTTTAAGCTGTGTCTTGAAACTTTTATTTCTTCACTAAGGTACAAATTCACCTTTCAGATCTTATTTGCTGTAATCTGTTGCTCTTAGAGCAAGTTAATAGAAAATGATATTGTTATTTTAGGGGCTATGTGCATGCCAACATAGGACAGTTTGTGTTCCAATTGATCAGATATGCTGATCCATTTGAGGGCATGCAGCGATTCAACAAAGGGTGAGATTGTGTTTCACTTTGGGCCATGTTGTGATTCAGTTTAGTCCAGAAAGAGCAGCCCTTTTAAGGCTTTATAAGTACCTTGTTTGGAACTGAACCTGCCCACACGTTACACCATCAGAAAGCCCATGTCAAGAGCTTCCAATTGAGCCTGCCTCCGTGTGTTTCTGGTATCTGATCAGCAAGTTATGGGGGTTTGAATTCTTATTTGGTCCATGTATGGGCAGCCCACCATATGCTGCAGAATAATATCAGACAGAAAAGCCTCCAACTTATCGCGCAAACTCTTGGCCCTCTTCTCATATCCCTTCAGATCTAACCACCCTAACTGGGGAATGAAATCGGATATATTTACCTCTTCCAGTAAACTCATCAATTCGTGTAACAGTTTGAAGAAATGAGCGCCCTGTACAATCCTTTTTCCGATAACAATCCTTCCTATTATGTTCATAGCGCAGTCATAGATCATATCAGAGGCATTGATTTCTTTGCCTTGCTTGGACAGGTCTGTTATAGCCCCAACCATGGACAAAAGCTCTTCCCTTCTGATCTGCTGGGTTTCGACCAATCTCTTGGGCGTAAGAAGCTCCGTCGTCAGAAATTTCCTCATCATCTTCCAGCGCTGCCCATACTCTGCAAACGACAAAGCTTGATCATTATATAACAAAATTCTGGAACCCAAGATAGACGCCCTGCTCGCAAATCTGCTGTCCTGAATTTTCAAAAACTCCTTTGCCATGTCTGGTGTGGAAGCAATCACTGTGGGATGGGCTCCGAATCTGAGAAGCATAATCGGGCCATATTTTTTTGCGATTTCATTCAGGCTTCGGTGCGGATTTTCGCCCAGCAAGTGCAGATGGCCGATTATGGGAAGCGCAGGGGGTGAAGGCGGAAACCTCTTATTTTTGCGAGGAGTTCTGAAGAAGAAGCCAAGCAAAATTACAAGCAACAGAGTGGAACCGAAGAGAATGCCATAGCTGGAAAGATCTTCGCCCATCGTATCAGCGGATTCAAGTGTTAGGAAAGAATTTGCAGTTTCTGAAACCTCCGTGTGGATTTGGCTTAAAATTGAGACCATTGGTTTTTGTTCTCAACCGATAGGATCCACGTGTCCCTTTTGCAGCCAAATATTATTCGATTCACGCATAGACAAAGACACGAAACAGAGTTAACTTAAAACATGTGGAATGCGAGCTTGATTTGCTGGGCTTGATTCATTGGTATTTAGTGTTTGAAATGATTGATAGAGAATTTTTATGTCGAGGAGTGGACTATGTTTAGATTTACAAGAAATTTGTCGCGGCGGCCACTTTTTCAATCCCGTTGTTGTCTGTAGGGTGGGTTGAGAAAAAGGGAATGTTTATAGTATTGCAACAATCATATTATCATATGTGAGAGGCGCTAAAATTGTTTGCCAAAGGTTACAACACTGTATAAGCATTAAAAGATCCCTACCAGAATCCCCTAGACCTTCTTTTGAATCTTTTCTGAGAGATTGTTAAGAGGCCACCTATTGCTTTTCTTGTATGAGCCCATCGAGAATAAGAACATGCTCTCTAGAAGAGCTCCAGATTTTTTTCTAAATGAGTGGATGCACATAAGTAGAGGCACACCTTGAAGCAAACACATGATTGAGTACCAAGCCCAAACGAAGAATAAGTTTGCACTGCAGAATTAGTAGAAGAATGCTTCGAAAGGATTTGGAAGATGAAAATAAAGGATTGAAACCTAAGTCTTGCTGAATAAAGCTAGTTTAAATGGTAAAAGGGAGCTAATCTCTCCCTCTTCTGTTATGTGCTACTTCGGTTTGAATGCGTGGAGCTTCTGCTATGATCGAACAGGGTTGCGACATGAACAACTCTTTGCTGATCCAACTAAAAATGTACAGGAATGTCCTCATCAGAAGAAAAGAAGAAGGAGCATTTTTTAGGTCATACGTCATACCACATTAGCAAAACAACAAATGATGATCTGGAATAAACAAATTATAATTCAAAAATATAATTTTCTTGACATATTTCATTTATCTTATATGTTTGTGTAACCACTAAAATTCTCTCTGACAATGCCTTTCGTTGGTGTTGCAGCCGTTTACATTACCCAAATGGTGAGCGTTCTCATCCTAGTGAGTATATATTCTAAGTCTAAAGGACGTAAATGTTGGGGTTCATTTTTGTTTTTCACACAACCGTTGCTATTGTTGCAAGTTAAGCGGGAAATTGTTTCTGTAGGATGAATGAGGTGATGAAATTTGGAAATATATCTTGTAGAGCTGTTGAGTTTGTTGTGGATTCATGTCAGCAGAGAGTATTCTCCCATAATGGTGCTGACTTATAGAATGCGACAGAATTATACGTGGTCATAGAGCAATGTTAGGCATGTAAAAATTTGTTTTTTCATAACTTCTAAAGTCTTCTTCTTTTATATTTTTATTTATATGAGAAGGCGAATTGTTGGTATGGAAATAAGAAGTGGAACTGATTGCTTGTATTTTTACGAATTTAATACCCCAGACTATGATTGTGACAGTAATATTGTTCATGGGAGCCTGCACAAAGCAACCTCACCTATCAATGGTAACTGAGTACATGCATATGGGATCACTATATCTGATTATTCACATTAGTGGTCAAGGACAAAAGTTAAGCTGGCGTAGAAGGCTTAAAATGCTGTGTAGTCTCTGGCTTATTTGTAAGTTAGAAGTGGGAGTAAGTTTATACTCAATTTGGAGTTAAGAGGCACTTGAATAAATCTATTCTTATGTTGGTGTTCATGAATTCTCGTGTTTCAGTCGAGTTGAATGCACATGCACATTGATATTTCAATGTTGAAAACATCTTATAAATTAGCTACTAATATTCAATTCGCCAGAATTGTTGAAGACACCACCGACACTTGGCATGTACAAGAGATCGCCACGCCATTCTCCGCATCCGTGAGAAGACATGCATCCGCTATATTCTGTTGTTCTTTTATTGTTGCCTGCTTTGTTTCATGATTCGCCCAAGGAGCTCATTGCCCGTTTCCGTTTTCATGATTCGCTCCAAGGAGCTCATTGTATTTAGTCCAAACTCCTCGCATCAATAGATCGGTCCATTTCCATTGTATACTCGTTCTTGTTCTTGCTTTCACATGGTATCGTGAGCACATGCTTTGATTGAATCTGCGGATATCAAGAGAGATCCTGCGGCACCAAGGACGAAGTCCTATTATGGCAACCAAGGCTGAATTCCAAAGATGGCTTTTATACCCCAAGCCTTTTGATGGCAAAGGCTACGATGGATGGAGAAGAATGGTAACATTGTATTTGAAGGCTGAAATGTTATGGGAGGTAGTCGATGGCAAAGGAGCCACGACTGAAATCACGGGCGATGATCCAGCCCAACGTATGATCTTCGCTATGGAAACGTAAAGGTAGCAAGGCAAAGAGCTTGTCTTGCTTTTGTGTCTTTCCAAGAACGCATCGCAAGTAGTCGCCGGGAATTAGATAAAGGCAGCCAGAATCTCTGGGATTTTCTCAAGGCCCGCTATGGTATGCGATCTGAGGTAGAAATACTGCAGATTCACCAAGAATTGGAAAACCTAAAATTCCAAGATGGTCAGGATATTCGTCTCCATGTCGCCAAACTTCAAGAGAAGTTTGATCAACTAGCCAATGCTGGACCAGATCATGCTCTTTCCAATCCCCAGAAGAAGTTACGTCTATACACTTCTCTTCCATCCACATGGACGCATACTGTGGAACTCATGATGACCTCTAGGAAAACAGCAACTTGGGATGACATTGTTGAAGATCTGGTGGAGATATCTCTTATGCACAAGCAACGTGATGATCACCACAAGCCTGAGCAGGCATATGTTACACAAGCAAGGCAACCATCCAATCCTCAAAATCGCAAGCCTCCTCTTGCTCGTGATGGCACACCTCTCAGGAAAGATCAGTGCAGAAATTGCATGGGCTTTGGACATTATGCACATGAATGTCCCAGCAAGCCATATCAAAGATCATCCTCTTCAAATTCTTCTGCTTCTAATTCTGCCAAGCATAATTCTGAAACTCCTACTTCCAAGAAGCCAGATGAATCTGCCCATATGGTTGAAGCCTTAACTCTTGCAGAGGAGAATTGTCTCATGGAAGAAGCCTGCATTTCTGAAGTTGTCTACATAGACGAAGAAGCATGTCTTGCAGATACCCCTCCGGATATCTCGCCTGCATTCTATGGATTCATCTGTTTCACCGTAGACTCGCCAGGTACATCTATTATGGTGAATCGCCCTGAATTTCTTGTGAATTGTCTACCAATTCGTGGTGGTGTGCAATTAGGCTCCACTGCTCAAATCGAGGTCACTGGAAAAGGCAATTTTCGTCTTCCTCTTCTTCATGGGTCCGTTGCAGATCTTCCCAATGCTCGCTTTGTTCCCACCAAGAAGAACCTATTGTTCTGTTGTAAAATTGGCTGACCAAGGAATGGTCACCTTTTTTACCTCGATTCAAGATACTATTTCCTAAAGATGTTGTTGTTTCGCTCTCCCATTGCACAAGGCGTGCAGGTTGGGAATCTTTATGAGATCCCTATTCTTCCAACAGATCAAAGTTTTCTCACGTAAACTTCTAGGTGCCCTCTCGATGCTATGGCACCGCTGCTTTTGCACACCTCAACATCAAGAGTCTTCGGTTTTGCACAATCACATCTTGTATCGCATTCCTTCTTTACCTTCTGCTGACCTTGGTATTTGTCATGCATGTATGCTTGGCAAGCATGCACGTCGCACCTTTGCTGCTATTGGGCATCGAGCAGATGCAATCTTAGAGCTGGTTCACTCGGACTTATGTGGCCCCATGGAGGTTCTTGGTCACATCGGCAAAGAAATATTATATCTTTTCATTGATGATCACAAACGCGGTGATCATTTATTTTTTAAAGCGGAAGAGCCATGCCTTAGAAGCTTTCAAGATGTTTAAAGCTGCAGCAGAGAATCAAACTGGTAAAACCATCAAATGCTTACGCACAGATGGTGGTGGTGAATATATCAGCAATCTTTTTCAAGATATTTGTCAACAGCCGGTATTCATCTAAGGCAGATACCACTC
Organism: Isoetes taiwanensis; assembly: GCA_021234155.1. Lineage (NCBI taxonomy): Eukaryota > Viridiplantae > Streptophyta > Lycopodiopsida > Isoetales > Isoetaceae > Isoetes > Isoetes taiwanensis. Next base: position 25,928,489 of record JAJEKV010000006.1, read on the forward strand.
GCCACACACCTCAACGTAATGGGGTCACCGAAAAGGAAAAATCGCACCATATGTGAGGTCGCCAAGAGTATTCTCATCCGTGGACATTTGATAGGACGCTTTGGGAAGAAGTCGCTGCAGCTTGCCGCTCACACCCGTAATCTTTCCCCTCACAGAGCGCTCCCCGATTCTACACCTCATGAAGCTTGGTTTGGGACAAAGGCTGATGTCTCTCATCTTCGAAAGTGTTTGGGTGCACCTGTGATATGTCCAGTACCAAAAGATCTCGATCTAAATTTGCGCATAAAAAGCATGCAAAGGCCGCTTTGTTGGCTATTCTTCCAACCATAAAGGATACAAGTGCCGGATCCTCGCTACAAATCGAGTTCTTGTAAGTACTGATGTTCATTTTGATGAGTTTAGTATCCCAGGGCAGATTGAGAATGCAGACTTCATTGATTTGGAGATCCTCGCTTCGATCCTCCGCACTCTTCCTAGATCGTGAAGCAGCCCTAAGCTAGCCCATGCATCCATTTCTCAAACTCCACCTCCGCCACTCCTTTTGAAGCTTTACCCACCGATCATTCTCCTTCCGCTTTCCCATCCACCGCACTCATTGCCTCTCGATTCGGTTCTCGCCAAGAAGCATTGCACCCACCTCCACCCCTTACCCGTAGCCAAAGAACCCGCACACCTTCCTTTGAAAGTTATTGAGAATGCTGAAGTAAGCCTCACCGAATGGATTTGTTTGGCCACTTTCGATCAACCTCCTAGTATTCATGCCGCCTCAACAATCCGTAAGCCTCCTTTTGGCATACCGCCGCTGCTCAAGCCGAGCTCAATTCTATGCACATCAATCATGTTTGGAATCTTGTTCCTCTACCTCCGTGGCGCCCATTGTTGATTCCAAATGGGTTCTTCCAAGAAATACAAAGTCGATGGTACTTTGATAGATACAAAGCCGATTAGTCGCCAGAGGGTTTACTCAAATTCATGGCGTGTGAGACTACTTATGAAACTTACTCCCCTCTATCCACATGACCAGCCTTTTCGCGACCATCCTTGCTCTTGCTACCGTAACGATTGGGAAATTATTCAATTGATGTCCGCACCGCTTTTCTTCATGGTGACCTTAAGAAGAAGTTTTTATGCCATGTGCCCCCGTGCTTTGAAGATCCTCGCCTCCACATCATGTCCGCCATCTCAAGAAGGCCATTTATGGTTTGAAACAAGCTTCCCGTGCTTGGTTTCAAAAATTTGATTCCGCCCTTCAAAACCTCCAGTTCACCCGCTCCCATCAATTCAACGCTTACCTTCGCCGCACCTCCCGCCTATCATTCTTGTTCTTCTATGTTGACGATATGCTCATAATTGGCCATCCTCGCCTCGCGCTCAAGACATTCATGAACACCTCTCGCTATCATTTCCAGATGAAGTATCTTGGTGATGCTAGTTTTTCTTGTCCGCATATTCACCGAAATCGCCCACATCGTACTCTTCACTTACATCAAAACCTCAGATATCGGGAGATTCTCCGCCGCTTTCACATGCAAGATGCCCGGCCCGCCCGCACCCCCATGGAAACCCATCTTTCCCCTTTTGCCGACTTCTCCCATTCATGGCCCATCTCCGATCTTCCTTTTCGATCCCTCATTGGCACTCTAATGTATCTAATGATTTGCACTCGTCCCCGATCTCTCCTTTGTTGTCATTACACTCACCAATTCAATGACAAATTCACCGAATACCACTGAACCTTGCCAAACGCTGTTTTTCGCTATCTTCAAGCTACCCCAAACCATGGCCTTTTTCCCCTCGTCCTTATTCCCAAATTTTACTTTCTTTGTGGATGCTAGCTATGGCACAAACTCGCCGGTAGATCTACTACAGTCGTTGTTTTCTGTTACATGGTGGCCTCGATAGGTTGGATCACCCGCAAGCAATCCATCGTTACGGGGTCTTTGGTCGAGCCGAGTACTTGGCCCTCTCATGGCGCCAAGGACCGGGTAGCATATGATCGACTCATTCATTTTGTCATGGATCATGTTGAGCATCCTATTTCACCGATTGACAACATGAGTGCTATCAATATGGCTCGTAACCCCGCCATCGAACCGTGACTAATCACATACCTATTCATTTTCATTACATTCGCCAACAAATTGAAGAGGGTTTAGTTTAGCTTGGCTACATTCCTACTAGTCAAATGCTAGCCAATGGTTTCACTAAAGCACTTGGTCGCGATCTGCTTATCAAACATCGTGAGGCCCCCGGCATTTCCTATTTTGTATCAGCTTGGGGAGTGTTGAAGACACCACACCGACACTTGGCATGTACAAGAGATCGCCAAGGCCATTCTCCGCATCCGTGAGAAGACATGCGCATCCGCTATTCGCTGCTCTTTATTATTGCCCGTTTGTTTTCATGATTCGCCCAAGGAGCTCATTGCCTGCTTCGTTTTCATGATTCGCCCAAGGAGCTCATTGTATTTAGTCCAAACTCCCGCATCAATAGATCGGCCAAGCTTCCATTGTATACTGCTCTTGTTCTTGCTTTCACAAGATTTCACTTTACCGTATGCAAAACATCCGTCCGCCTTTGGCACTATAGTGGACCTAAATTGCCTCAGAATTTAGCACTCGGTGGACGCACGAACAAAAAGGAGAACATAGCCCCAAGATTCGCACCTATTTACAAAGATAAACCGCTAACTGCATACACGCCAAAGATCCGTTCACCTTGAATATAGCATGCTTGAAATCCACAAATATTTGCTTATGAATCATCTCTCGCCCGCATTAAACTCAAAACCGAGAAGTGCTGAGGCCAGATTTATGCTCTAAATAGAGTTAAACGTGCCTCAAGGCAAAGATGCTACAAAGATTTAAAAGCAAAAGAAGAAAACCCCCTTTCAAGGTTTCCGGCCCAAGCCTTGAATGCATGAACAAAGGGACTTAAATGCCCAAAATATGTGAAATAATACGGGCTTACAAACAAAAATTTGGGCAAACAAAGAAATTTGAGCGCAATAAAGAAACACACAAATTTTGGCTTTTGCACGTAAAAAACCGAATTGAGCCACCATTGTACCTTCTTTTTTGTTTCACATAAGATCCGTGACATGTGCTTTTACCTAATCTATACCTAATGCACATTTCTATTTTTTTTTGCATTTGCATCCGCATCTTACAAAGATTTACCACCAAGAATTTTTCCACGCCTCAAAGAATACATTGCATCCACAAAATAAAAAATAAAAATCGGCCAAAAATTACCACCAAAGCTCATGAGCACCGAAAAAAAAAGAGAATAGCTCCCGATTTGCCCATCGAAGATCCGGATTTGCCCTTGTGACGACGCCATAGCCCGGCAGAAGAATGCGCACCGGGCCAGGCTCCCAAATCGTAAGGCTTAAAAAAAAAAACATTGATGAGCATTGAAAATGTACTTTTAATAGCTCCGAATCAAGGCATTTAATCAAAAAGTGAAGAGTGAGGAAGAGCATTTGAAGGAATGCGCTCGGAAGTCGAAGCCGATAAGATCAACAACGAAGGCCCCTTCAAATGTTCTCACAATTATTTTTCCTTCCTAAATTTTCCCCCACCCGGGAATCTAAGGTATCGAATCTGAAGAATCTGGTGAGAATGATTTATATACGTGTAGATATGGGTGTTATCTTTGCCAAGCGCCCATGCTATCCTATCCTATCAATAGATATATAAGCCAGCTTCAATTTCTGTTTGAAGCTAATATTTCTGCCCCAGGAAAAAACATGGGAATGACACGTTCACATGAAAAAATAACAAAAAATAAAAAGTCTCAGAATTTCCCATTCCTTTCTCTTCAAGCAATCCTGGTTCCCCTTTCTTCCTCTGCAAGCAACAAGCGGCTAAGCATGGATTGTACATTCCAGCTCCATCGCTTTTGAAGTCTTGAACTTGGCCTGTAAGCTTTCTCTGACCCATTTTGCTCGATTTATTCAAAAGCATCTACCGATTCTATAGAGCCTGTAAATGGGCTTGAATCTGGCTTGGATTATGAAAAAGGGCTCTACAAGTGTTGGAAGGAAGGGATTAAACAACCCAACAAGGATCGGATTGATGGGTTTGATGCAAATTGTGGCATAAACAAAGTGATTCATCAGAAAAATCAGAAAGGGATTGATAAGGAAGGGATTAATAGAAAACTTCGATTTTGCTGGACCTTCCTTATATTCTGCATCACGTCATCAAATCTATCTCGTTAGTCAGTTTTTCAGGGCAATTCTCAGGTGGCATCCAGGACGGATTTGCTGAGCCATAGAATTGGTTGTGCCATCTATTTTTACACTATCTAGATGGGCTTTATTAACCGGTTAGTTTTACAGTAATTACCGTCTATTTTTGCACTAAAGGGGCTTTATTAGCACAACGATGGTGGCATCCCCTTTTAAGGGCTGGTGCTCACCTTTAAAAGGCCATATGTATTCAATTGTGTTCCTCTAAAGGTTCATTAAACTTACAAGAAATTTATCTCTGCGGGAACATTTCTCTTCCCTAACTTATTTACTAAGAGGGATTTTTGTGTTAGGCAAAATCTTGCTTCTAGGTTCTTAAACACAAGCAAATATTTATATGTCCATCAAGCAATATAATATATTACTTTATACGCAAATACACGTCCTACCACCATTCTTGTTAAACAACCTTCGTATAGAAGAAGAAATTAAGTAGATTGCATTTGTGGGCTTCGGTATTCTTACAAAGACTATGTTAAAAGGAAGCCTAAGCAGCCTATTTTGCTTCGCTTCTATTTCACATATAAGAATCCCAATATGCCATCAATGGTGCATTTTGAAAATGTTGTCTCCGCAGAGAGTGCCTAATGCTTCCATTGTACAAAGATCTTCAAGATTGAATTTGTGGGGCAAATCCAAATCATGCAGAAGAAAAATGCTCGATCCAAGTATGGTGTATCAATCTTTTTTCAGCCATCAAATTGGTTTTCGCATGTGCTTAGGCTTAACCCCACTGGATACCAGATCCAATCAAAGCAAAGGGACTGATATAGAATACATGAGCTAATTTGCATTGTTATAAAGCAGGATGGTCATATTTCACATATTTAGCTCAGAAGTACTTGAATCTAGCTAGTTTTTATCTAACCATGATTTCAGATTGCCGTTGTAATGGATGACTGCAGCTTCATCAATTTCAGACTTGTCTATTCCTGAGTTATATCTTAACCCCAATACATACTATGTTTTATCCAAGGAAAATGTGAGGTTATACAATGTGATGAGTCTAGCTGGTAAAGTGCCCAGTTGCCACAAAAGTTTGTCTTCATTCTGCAAAGAACATAGATAAGGAATTTTAAATGTTTGAAGAGGAAAACAGAAATATAATATAATCTGCATGCATTAGCCATGATGCATGTAACTTATGGGATGAACATATTCAGCTAATGCCCATCCACAAGCAGTTGAATCAAAGTTCTTGCAATGCGTGGATTTGAAAAGTTTAGGTACTTATCAAAATGGTGGAAGTGTGCTCCACAAGTCTCAACTCCATTTACTTTTTGTTGCATGTCTATTTTTCAGAGTGTTGTAAGATCCTTCTGCACCACTATATCATCATCCAGATATAAAAGCTTATCTAGCTTGGGATAAATCTGTGGAAGATAGAATCTGCGATGGTTCAACATTGAATATGGCACCTCGGATCTACTTCTTTCTCTTCCTCTATACTATCTTCCTGCCTCAGATCTCTTTCAGTAGCTATGTCTACTAACTTTTGCGCCTTGTCTGAATCATCAACATTTGCCGCACATCTGCTTCACTTGTCTCTGCCTCATCTTCCTCCGAATCCATGTGCTTAGAAACTGTGTTAATATTGACATGGTTAGAAACTTCACCACAAGATGAGCCCTTTTTCCTGTTTGAGATTTCTTGAACTCCATCTTAAGGTTTATGAAGAATCATATCGCAGTTAACACTTGGGCCTACACATTGTAGTACTAAACCAAGTTTTGACATAAGAATCCCACCAACCACATAACAACCAATAAGTACCGCAAGGAAATTTGAACTTTTAAGAAAATGCACAGCTCCGAAATAATCTACAATCATGTTGCATGTGAAGATCCAAATGTTACATATTGATACGCTTTGCAACAAAAACTTCCATGTCAAAATTCAAGCCTCAAATTCAGGTCTATTCTTTATTTATCTTAGAACTCAATGAATTTAAACGGAATAGAAGGAATGACAAATGCAATGGTATAGTTGCTGCAACTTGTAAGTGCAATTTTGACTGTTTCCCTTAGAGTATTTTGCCAGCTTCAACATAGTTGAGTGACCTACAGGAACTGGTACAATCTGACCTTCGGAAAGATGCCATTGTATAGCAGTGTACTTAAGCATAACTTACAAAAATGTTACAAACAATAAGATGTTCGTACAAATGTCAACAAATGACACTTACACAATCATAACATCGTCAATAGAAGATGCAAGGACACCTGCCCACTATCTAATTTAGAGGGAGCATACTGCCAGCCAAATACACAATGATGTTGAAAAAGGTTCAGCTCAAAATAGATCAAGCCAAATAGATCAAACCAACACTAGCCCAAAGGAAGAGATGCATCTATATGTGCCATTTATCTCAAAAACCCACTAGCTTCTTATAGATCCTGGAAAAGATGGGATCTACAGTCAATGATTGAGGTTCACATTAATCTTCAAAAGTGAAAAGCCTATCTCCACCATCAATCCCAAAAGCTGCGGGGTAAAGACCTGAAGTGACTGTAGCTACAGACCCACCTGAAGATCCTCCCCGACGCCATATTTATATTATAGGGATTCTAAATTCCTTTGAGCAAAACCACCAAAGAAAAAGCAATTTGAATACAAAATGTATAGAATGTACTGAGACAAAAAAATATTGGTGTGCAAGCAATAGTTCTTTACTTTCTGAAATGGGCATAGTCTAGAAATCTTATTAGGTGAATAGACGAATTTTGTACCTAAGCGCTTTCAATTTTACCAAATAATGTTCTTAAAAAGCAAGAGCAATTTTACCCATAGTGCAGATTTATCCCTACCGTGTATATTGGTCTTATTCTAAGAGCAAAGCCCCACATGTTCTAAATCTTTTGACGCAAGCCGCACCATCTCTTATTAGACATGCTTTAATGAGCCATCTTGATGTGGCAAACACGATATATGAAAATTACAAACCTACTTCGGGTTTTCAATCCAGGCTAGGCAATCCTCGCTTAAGTACCCCAAATGAATTTACTATTCGTGAATAAACCCCAGTCAGAGCGAATCTATAGCCCAGCTCTTCGCGAATGGATGCTAAAATATCAAATTTGGAAAGGGAATTAGATCTGGGCTTCAAATGCTCGATTTGCAAAGCCGGAGAAAGGGCAAAAATAAAGCTAGTTTGAAGGGCAAAAAGAGCTCTAATCTCTTCCTTTTTTCTCGTTCTCTGATGCTCCTCTATATCTGCAACTTTGGATTGCTATGGCTGAACAGGATGCGGCCTCCTACTAACCATGAGTAGCAATGAAGATCCTTTTCTGTTATCTCAAGCTCCTCTATTATCCGTTGCTTCGAAATTGGCTTTTTGCTACTACCGAACAGGGATGCGCCTCCTAAAACCACGAGTAGCACAGTAAGATCCTTTTCGCTTATCCCTGCAAGTCCTCTCTGTTATCCGCCGCTTCAGAATTGGGATAATCTAACCCCGGGCTCGCCCATAGCTAGAGTACTTGGGAGGAGGCGAGAAGCATCCAGTTCAGAGGTGGATCTGCCATAGCCAGAGTGCAGATCCGCAATCTAACAAAAATCGCTGGGTTGTTTTTTAATATTCTTGATGCCATTTTTCCTTAGAATTTCCAACACACACGTGTCGGCCCAAAATCGCTCAAAAAAATATTACATCTCAAACAAAAAATAAGATCAAGATTATATATGTTAGGATAAATATTAGACATCATCCTCTTTGTTTCTTAGTTCCAACTAATTTGTGGGTGCCTAACCTTTAGAACCTTTCTTTAGAGTTCCAAGACATTCACTTAACAATTCTTCTTATTGCCATCGTCCTTATCCAATCCAATTTAATCCACCAAATTCCATTTAGTTTTGGGTTTCTCGTGCTCAAGGGTGCCATAGACTCATTCTCTCTATTGGTTTTCTGAGTGACATATAATCACTATTCAATAGTTATTGTCGTTGAAATTGTTATTTCTAACACACAATTCCAGAGTTAGAGGGAAGCAACATCGAACTTTTATTCATTGATTTTATGAACTAGTGCTATTGGGGGCACATTATCTTTTAGCCCTCCACATATCCTTATGATCCTTATGCATATATCTTTAATTATCGCAAGGAATCTTTTTTGATCCATGTGACTTTCCATATGAACATATATATTTTTGTTTCGCTTGGATCCAAATCTCTCGCTATTGCCGATTTGATCCAAATGTCTTTTTCAAATTTCTTCTTATTGTCGGATTTGAGATTCAAAAAGAATTTTACCCCCTCGCTTTATGCCAAATTTGAATCCAAACTCCATAATCTCTCGGCATTTTTGGCTCCCCGTGTTCATTATATGTCGGATTTCAGCTCTTATCCCCTGCTTATGCCATTTTGTTCAATTACTATGACCCATGCCCTCCGCTTGTTTGCCTTTTGATGACTTTTTAGACTTGGCATGAAAGCAATGGCATTTCGAGGTACAGGGAGGTCGGGCTGCAGCTTCTTCACCCAAAATTCTCTAGTCAAGTTCTCTCATGCTTTTGCATCCAGATCCACCTTTGATCCTCATTGCCATATTATGCCACAAGCCTAGCTAGATACAAGAAAGTAAAAGAGAAGTAGAAATAGAAACTAGAATCCATGTACTACACATGAATCATATGTACAATGTCGCCAAGGGCAAATCAAGAGCACATTAACAAGAAGGTTCGAGACCATTCACAAGGTCAAAAGCAAGAACATGAGAACATGGGCAAGATTAAAGTAGGAGCAAGAAGCAAGAACAAGAGCTAGGGACAAGAGAAGCTCATGTTTGTTGAAGCGTAATCATCCCGCCATCCTCGAACATCTCTATATATAGTGCCCTATTGCATGAACTTCAATACTGGATGCCCACTACCTAGCATAGATGAATGTGCACCACTTTGTGGGCATGCAGGATGCATAAGCCTTTTGCATATGTGTGACGGCCATCTTTGCATTATACCCATATGGTCGCCAAGACCGCCCCTCCAAATGATGATGGCTTCCTCCAATGATGTTGTGTCCAAATGATGATGCCTTTCCCTCCAATGATGCCGTGGAGGCATAAAATTCTTATCCCCCTGGTTCAACACCCAAAATTGGCATGGCTTCCCTCCAATGAGGCATAAAATTCTTGCCCCCGTGATCAAGCACCCAAAAATTGGCATAGGTACAAGGAAAGCTAACATCTAGATCACGAGTTGAACCAATATCAAGATCTTTGTCTGAAATGCAATCTAGATATGGAGCAAGGTCTAACGCAAGGGTAAGATCCAAAACATAACCGAGATTGATATTGAACTCAAATTGTATAGGATCTAGCATGGGAGCAAGATCTAGATCATGTGGAGGATCAAAGGCATGAGCATACTAAGAACCGAAACGTAAGTATGCATAGAAGCAAGTGCACACCGTGATTAGGACAAAGAACTATATCAAAGCAGATCTAAACTAGAAGAGCATCGTAAACAAAGGCATACTAAAGGTAGAATCAAAGCTCGAGGTTGAATTCGTAGCTAGGATAGGTGCGTGAACAAGAGCACGAGGCGTGATGATGAATAAAAGCGTAATTAGGATTAGCAAAGGTGCGTAAAACAAAAACTTAGGGATGGAATTGAAACCAAAACTTTTTTTTTTTTTTTTGAAACCAAAACTAGAACTAAGTCAAGAGCTAAAATAGAATTTTGAATTGATGTGAAACTTCTAGATGACCATCCAAATGCACTTCTCCTCGCCATTATCAAGTTGCTCAACATTCCTCTTCAACTCCTGATAATGCCGATAGAACGATGTTGGCAATCTTCTTCTACCTCTTGCATAATATTCGCCAATTGTATTTTCATGATGGAAAATAATTTCGGCCGACTCAAACCGAATAAAGGATTCCGCCCAAACCGTCAGAGCCTACGAAGCCAGATATAAGAATGTGCAAGAGAAATAGAAATGTGAACTAGAATGGATGTATTATACGTGAATTATATGTACAATGGCCTGAAGAGCAAATCAAGAACACATTAGCAAGAAGGCTCGAGACCATTCACAAGGTCAAAAGCAAGAACAGGAAAACATGGGCAAAACTAAAGTAGGAGCAAGAAGCAAGAGCTAAGGACAAGAAAAGCTCATAACCGAGCTGGAGCGAATCGCTTTGTCATCCTCAAAGATATAGTGCCCTATTGCATGAACTCCAATACCGATGGCCACCACCTAGCATGGGTGAATGTGTTACCCGTACCGTACTAGACATACCTCACAACAATATTGCTCGTACACGACTTGAACCCCCCTGAGGCAATGCACCACCTACGGTGTCAAGCCCATACCTTACCTACACGCCGTGGTAAAGTATGAAGCATAGCTCACATCGCCCCTCCAAAGAGACTCTACATGTCGTGAGCCAATTGTAAACTGCAGAAGCCTTCCTTGTAAGCCGGGCCTAGTCTTGCCACCCATAGCTATGAGGTTAAGATAGGATCATCAACTAAGAAGGTTGTGGCTCTCTACCCCTTCCCAATACACAAGAGGGGTGCACAAAGTAACCACATCGCCATAATGAATCCAAATATAGAAATGTAAATCTAACCTATCCGCCTAATCCTATATGATTAGGTTCTTTAGCCGCTGGATACCGCTAGGGTTCTTGGGCTCTAGAGGTCGCTTAGGGCTAAGAACAGATACAAATCTGGCCTACTATCTATCAAGAAGCATGCATTGGCTATCATAATCAACACTTACAGGACCCTTTGTTTGGTTTCTACACACCTCGAAGGCATCCATGTTAAGCCACAAATGTAATCTTGAGAAGGGAGCTCAAGATTCGAGCTTGATGGTCACGATAAGGTGGAATATGACAAGCGCTTAGTTTAAATGCATACCCCAAGGCTAGGGATCTGAAAAGGAAATTTTAGGGCCTACCCTTTCGCACCACGCTTTTAGGGTTGTGATCTAATGGGCCATAGGGCTCACTGTGGTGTTGCCATGTGGAAGCATGGGTAATATTCATATATCTAGATGGACATGTATAATATAATGGTCTCCAAGGGTTGTATCCCAAGGTATAACATTTTATGGCGCTAGATTTTATCTACATCTACCTCGGCCTCGCCATCCATCCGAGGGTGATAGGTCAGGAGAACTTTAAACTCATGCCTAGATTTTTCATGAGTCTCACCAAAACCGACCGCAAAATAATGAATCCCTATCCGTTATGATTGCATTTGGCATTCCATAAATCCTAAATATCACCTTCAAGAAAATCTTGCTTGCTTGTGGTGCGGTCATATTTGACTTACACAAAAGAAAATTTCCTGTTTAGACAACCTGTCTATGGTAGTATAATATATGTATTTATATCGTATATCATCATGGGACATCACATCTATGCACAAGCCGCATATAATGGGAACTAATGGTTCTAAACTGGGAGCATCATCTAAATAATGGATACTAGGTTTCCACCCTCCTTCCCAATACACAAGAGGTGCAAGCATGAGATCAACCAACATCATATATCAATATAAAATAATAAATAACACGAATAACAACTATTCTTAATCATATGCATCTAACTCACAATTAGAGTTCGTAATCGTATCTATGGATTCTAGAATGGCTCTATTAGAAGTACAACATGCTAACTTATCTAGATGTTTAACTTCCAGATGAACTGCCTATGAATCTACTCAAAATACTTGCTCCTCAAGAACTGCCTCAAGCCCCGAGGTTCTTATCACTTGGTCGGGCATTTTGGAGTAGATGCTCCTCCCTCCGACAGCGCAGTGTCAGCCAAGCAGCCATGTCGCCAAGACGATCTTCAAATTGAGTTTTTTGAACGAAGTGAAATCAAGTCACTGGAGCCAAAATTAGCCTAGGTTGTACTTTTTATGTGTTAGGGTTTATATTTTTCCACTTGGCTCCAATAGAGTGCCAAAAAAATTGACTTTCTTTACTAAAAACCTTTTCTTTCAATCAAAATCTTGAAAAACATTTGCCAACGTAATTTCTTATGCACTTTGCTTTCATATTACATATGAACACAATGAATAGTATTAAGTAAGAGTCTACCATCATGGACTTTTCCTCTTGTTACAAGAACTATGAATTAGGTAGGGACAAAAGCATATAGTTGTCGATCCCTATAAAGATGATAAGGTTGTTAATGAGAAGAATATGCAAAATATGCAACAAGATCAAAGATGCATAAGTACTGTTGTTTCAAAAAAAAAAAACTATTAAATTCTTTATATACATTGTTAGAATCAAGTTGACTTCTAGAGAATAATTAATGCAATTATTCTAATTCACCACAATGCACTAGCACAACAATTTGACTAGAGTAGTTCTACAATCAAGACAATTTCTCGATGCTTAGATAAACACCTTCATAAATAGTTTTAACAACCATAGTCAAATACAATGGTAATGATATTTATTTGAAAAGCAATCGCTCATTTGGGTGAACAATTTATCAGAAAGTAGTTTGAGAAATCTTTGAATTGATCTAATGGATGAATTAGATCAATAAACCGTCACGACCACTTCAATCTTCAAGTCTAATCTCGCATTGCACCCACACCGCCCATTAAATTTGCGCCAATTTTTTTGCCGTGAGATCCAAAGTGCTACCCGTATTTTTTCTTATTTGAATGTTCTGGCTGGCTCCAAAATGAGAAGCCAACCATTGACCATTATAACCAATGGTCATTTAACTTTAAACATTTACAATATGTACATCCCCTTAGGTTTATAAAACCATTAGGGTAGATACTTGTTAGAGCTAGAATAGAATAGTTTTTTTAACGCCCACCTGAGACCAATAGGTCATGGACCCATACAATGGGCTAGTACAATCATTACTACTAGATTAAAAACTCCTCGCCGAAGGTTTTCAAGGGAAAACCTTTTGCAAAGAATGATGATACTAGACAAGAAGAGATAATGACTACCGAGGGCTCGCAATTGCGACGCTTATCTAGAACCTCAAGTATGTATAATGCCAAGTCATGCACGATGGTGCTCAGGCAGTTGTGGAAGCGTGGAATGGAATGCTAAGGTCAAAAATGATTCCTAACTATCTCAAAAGGTGGCAACTCGTAAGAGTATGGCTTTCATCTTCAATAACCTCAGAATCGACAACAGCAATACATAGTCTCGCCATGGGCACCGCGTCAGCCCCATCTACCTGCCTCAAACCAGACACTGGGGGACCCCGCGGGCGAATTGATGCAATAGCCAAGCTTGTTCCCCGACAATGAAGCAAGCAACAAGCTTGGGGCCCCGTGCCAAGGTGGGATTTATGTGTGCATGATAATGACCAGTTTTCACTTTGGGCCAAAGTAATCAAGGCCCCATATCTTTTGAGAAAACGACCATTGAGATATTGTTGCAAAAGTCAGATCGAATCGCAAGCATCGTAGTGCTCGTTATACAGCCCAAAGGCAAACCATGTAGTGTAATGTTTTTCCAACATCGCTTCAAACGCCGAGGAGATTAAGCCATGGCAAGTGCAAGAATGTGATACCTAACATCATCCATGTGGTGCACCTTTGCGCATATAGTGGAGATGGCGCCATGGCGTATGTTGAAGAGGCCAAAACCCGCCTCTTGTAAAAGAATAGCATAGGGCACCGTTGTTTTAACTCCTCGGCCGTAAGTGAGAAAGGACTTTGCACCCGCCCCAAGCTCTCCCAAGCACTAGCAGAAACAATGGCCCCCCTACACTTTCGAAACCATACAAAGAAAACAGCTCTACCAAAGTCCAAACAAGTGGGCTTTCCGCGGGCTAATCATGAATTTCAGCTGAAAAACAATTGTTTTGCATTGCATAGAGTGCTTCCATCCAAAGCAGAAACACCCGCTTTGGTAATACATCGTTCCCAAAGTGTGTTCTACAGAATTCTACACCAAGATACTTGTAGCTATCTACAACTTCAACTTCAAGCTATCATAGTGCATAGGGGGAACATTGTGACGAGAAGATTGAACTACCAAAAGCTTGGTCTTTGGAGATTAACATGCAAACCTGTTCTCACAAAAACTGCGGCAGAAAGTATATAAATGTTACCGCATACTAGCAAATGCAGATAAAAGGTATGAAACATCATCGATACATAAGTTGCCTAATGATATAGTGTGCCAAATGTGGACCTCCGCCGCCATGATTATCAAGCCATTCTTCCAATTGATCAATGTACAAGCCAAAGAGTGTAGGAGATAAAGGCAACCCCTCAATTTAACTCCAATATTGCTAGTGATTTGAGTACCCGGAAGGCCGGAAATTTAGCAAAAACCCTTTCATAGAGCCGAGCAACTGGCATTTTTGAAGATCTTGTGGAACCCTGTGCTCGCAAGCGCCGCCAAAGAAGTCATGCGGGTAAATCAGACGTATCAAAAGTAAAAAACCACAAAGCATATATAGAGGTCTTGTTTCCGCACTTTGACTACGCAATGTGAAAATATGGTCTGCTAGAATGGCATGGACTAAAAGCCTCGTCCCCTACAAAGACGCATAATTAAAAAGATGTTCTCATTTATGATGTCAATCGCCAAAGAAGACTGGCTAAGAGCTTTGAAAATATGGAACTTACCATGATCATGCGATATAATTAGAAGGGTCATGCTTATCACCGCTGTAAATTGGTACAACCTACAGCCCCTTAAGTTTCCTGCAAGCCTTCTTGCAAAGCTTGATTTAAAAAGAGTAGTGATGATTGGAAGCAAGTGACCTCCCCCCATTTAATTTCGCTTGCAAACCTTGAAGATCGTGAGACTTGCCATTAGATAGATGTCAGCAAAGTTCTTTTGACTTTCCTCCTGGAATTGAAGAATAGGCAATGTAACTAAGGACCCCAGTGATGATGTAGGTGGAAAGCAATGTAAAAGAACAAAATGGTACTACTATTGTGGCAAATGAAGTTTGATCCACATGTAATCTATTATATCTAATAGCTTTTATGAAGCGTGATATATGGGGCAAGCATCCTTGAAATAGCAAGCAACTCCACCGCAACCTCGTTGCCCATGACATTCATTAACAATGAAAATAATTGATAGCCCCAGAAATGAGGTAGCCGCTATCAATGCTCCCACGCTTCCACATGAGCGTATGATATCCATATCTTTGCAATGGGGATTCAAGTCATCACCTTGACGCCTATGGAAAACCTCGATAATTCCAAGACATCAACCAAGGCACATTTCCTAGGAAGGTACATTTGAGGTATGAGCAAAGGCGAAATGAGAAGGGCCGAGCAATAGAGGCTAGCCAAGTAGCAAAAGAGGCAAAAGAACATCGGCTACAGCTACAGCTTGCAAAGACGGGCGGGTACCATTAGCAACATCGCGAGAGGAATGGCCTTGAGCAGTAAGAAGATGGTGGGTGCGTGGCGATGGAACAACACGCAGGCGCATTTGCGTGCCGCTGGTGTGCATTGGGAAATGGGAGAATGGACTTTAACACCGCCAGCATGAGTGGCCTGCAAGATGATGAAAGGCGCCAAGAAAAGTTGCATGATGGTGTAAAATACGTGAGTTTTCCACCTAATCGCTGCGTTCTTTACTCACCATTCTTTGAATGTCCCTGACCTTTTGTACTCGCCGCCCTGACTAATCAAGGGACTTAGTAAGATCAAAATCCGCATAGAGATGTCCCTTTCAACTGCTTGGCTCGCTTGAGGATATCCATTTTAGTACTCAAATTCTCAAGATCGTGAAATTTCATCACTCATAGTGGTGGGCCGCAATGCTCCAACCCTATGTGCAAAGAATAATGACAAATAACTGTAAGTTGTGAAGTCCAATTTAGCTAACACCTCAAGTTCTGCATCTTCAAGGTAAGTCCTCGATGCTTCTTCCGCATGCCTAATTACCGTGTGTGACATAATCGGGACTACAGGTTCTATCAATGTATTCTCTACGCCTCGAAAGGTATGTAGATGCATGTAGATGCAATGTTACATGAGAGTTTTGAAATTGGGGAGGATGAACTAGGCATGGATCTCACATTAGAATCATGATGCTTTTGAAGAAGAAGTTGAGGTGCCTTGGTTGCATGAGAGAATAAGAACGCCCAAGGCGCTATGAATCCTCGACTAGATGCGTGTCCTTAGCAAGCTCACCACTGGCAGTCATGCTTTCCAATGCTCGCGATGCCAGTATTACAACTCAGAGACACCTTAGAGACATGACTATAAATCTTTGTCTTTGCTTGCCATCAACCATTAGAAGCTCCACGCCATATGACAAGCAAAGAAACTCCAACTTTGTCACTTTCAATTGCTTCCCCAAAGCTTTGCATGTTCAAAGATGAATTTTGCCAAGAGCCGCTGTATGTCAAAAAGCATTTACACTTTGCCAATTCGCACTTCAATGCACATTGAAATTGTAAGCCATTCTTGTTGCCGCATGTGCAAAAGTAGCCGTAAGACCGCTGCTTGTTCTCTAGGTCTTCTTTGAAGCAAATTGACAAAGAGAGGAAGACGCGCCGACGACCTTGGAGAAATCATCTCGTCAATGCCTCGCCAATCCGGCCCCTTTCATCATCATGAGTTGAACCTCCAACGCATGTTGATGTGTATCAGCCGATATGCACTTCCAACACCAGCGCATGCGCACCGCCCCATCGCCACCATAAGTGAACCTCCAACGCATGTTGAGGTTCGCCCCGCCGCTTGCACCGCCAACACCTCAGAATCTGACGCACCGCCTCCATCATCATGTGTTGAACCTCCAACGATGTTGAGGTCTGTCCGGGCATTTGCTAAGATGTAGAGCATCTTTATTGAGAGATCGAAGTCACATCACCTTTGTAACCGCTATATCTTTGTTCGTGGATTCCAGAGACTTCAAGGGGTGACGCAGCGTGACTCTCACGGATTTGGCCGATCAAAGGGATTAATACCCACTATAGAAAATCCCTCTAGCCGCTGCAAAGGAATTGAAGGAGCCATTACTCAGAAAATGGGCCATCATCTATAATAGTAATCAGCCCAAATAAAAAAGTCCAAAAAGCCGAAATGTATAATGATGCAAATGGTCCAATAATATGTCGAAAGATCCAGCATAAGCTTTTCCAACGGTGCCCAAATCACCTCGATTCCTGATGTTCTCTAGCCCCAAAAAGATAAATAATAACGGGAGGTGACTTCATCCCATGCCCATAAGCTCGCTTTTCACAATTATATGTGAATTCCAACATTCCTCCTTCAACGAGATAATTATATAATCTTTCAAAAGATTCTTGTAATCGCTTGAAACCCTCAAATGAATGTTGAGCTCAATATGTTTTGTCCCTCTCATGAACAAATGTGATTTTTAGGACTATTGCTATGCAACTTTGTTGTCTGGCTCCATATTTTTGTAGCATCTACCCGCAAGTAATAATCTAATTTTTTCTAAAAGTCTTCCGAAAAGCGAGTTTCTTTTGCAACCAAAGGACAGGCAAAGATATTCTCAAGTAGCTGACATTGCTATGGCACTTTGCTTTTGCTTTTCCCAATTTACTGCTCCACCCCTAGATAAATTACATATCCGATGTTGATTTTCTCGAACTGGATCTCTCCCCAAATGATCACTAAATGCTAAAAGTTCCGTGATTATCCGAAGCCATATGTTATGCCAAAGTCTTGAGTATTTTTCAAATATCTGAGTAATTTTTTTCCTGCTTTACGCTGTTTTTTGCTTGATTGTGAGATCTTCTCATAAGAACATTCACAATGTAGGATATGTCGTCCGGGTGTTGTTGGACAAATAAAGCAAACATCCAATTAAGGCTCTTATATGGCACCTTTTCCATATCCATTATCTCTTCCTCCTCGACACCTCTTTTTCTTCAATCAACCTGCGGACTTGAGTTATTGGAGTTGAGACCGGATTTGCATCCTCTAAGTTAAATCTTTTCAAAGATATTCCGAACATGCTTGCTTTATTTTTAGCCTTTAAATATTTTCTTCCTATCTCGATAAACTTCTATGCCAAGAAATTGTCTTAACTCTCCTAAACTGGGCTATTTGGAAATCGGGTTTTGAGTATTTCTGCAGCGAGCTAAACAATGAGCATCATTTGCAATCATTATGCAATCATCAACATAAAGAGCAATCATGCAATAATCTTCCATTTCTCAATCTATAAATATTTCCATCATTTTTCAACTTCTCAAAAAATCATGTTCTCTCAAGTATTGGTCTATGCAAAAAATACCCTTTGAGCTTGTTTTAGCCATAAACCGCTTTTGTTTAACTTCCACAACATGCCATTCTTTTGAACAAACTGAGCTTGTCTCATGTAAACATCTCCATCAATTTTTGCATTCAAAATGTCAGTTTTACATCTATGTGATGGAGTTCTAAATTTCTAGCATTTGCCAAGCTAAGCAACAATCTAATGCTAGTAGTTTCACAAAAGTAAATATGTCTTATCATAATCTCGCCTTTTTGAGTACACACCCTCGAAGCTACTAACCTTGCTTTTATATTATTTTTGTTCCATTTGTACACCTTTGATTCTAAAAAATCCATTTGTCAGCCTATAATATTCTTTCTCCTTTGGTTCGCCATAAAGATCATAAGTGTGTGTACACTTGAATGATTCTAATCTTCCCCATGGCTTTTAACCAATTGTCCTTGTCTCTGAGTTCTAAAGCTTCCTTCTACAAAGATATACAATTTCATCATCCATAATGGCTAGGATTTGGTCTATATCCTCGTTGTTCATATTCTGGCCCCTCGCTCTTCTAGTCTCAAACTTCTTCCTCTTCGCTCTACCGTGAATCACATTATTACTGTTTGCTTCCTCAAACAGCCTCCACTTCTTGTGTTTTTTCTCTTCTTTTGAATCAAGACTGCCTCCGTTCTACATTTGAGTTCTTGTGCTTGTTCCTCATCATAACCTGAAGTTTCACCTTCTCCTTTCTAATCCCCTCAGTTCCGAAGTCATCATCTAAACATATGTTCCAACTGCAGAGCTTGGTATCTCTCTCGCTTACAACTATTTCCCTTTATTCTTAAGTAAGTACAATAATTCTATATCCTTTTGCTTCAATATATCCGCTAACCAGATAGCCAATTCCCTTGGCATTCAATTTTTCAGTTCTAGGTATGTGGAAAAGTATACCAAAACAACCATAGCACATAGCACTCCTTACACATATCATAGTTTATATCCCCATTAGAATTTGACCAGTATAAGTTAGGAACATTTTAGACTTGATGTAGGCAGTTCTTCTTTTGAAATTTGAACCGCTATCTTCAAGGCCTTCCCATAGATATACTGAAAGTTCCCATACTTTTCAATCATGGATCTCACAAAAGATCCATTAATATTCTGCTTTTCCTTTCAAGTAAACCCCATTCTGCTGGGACTATAGCTACGCGGTGCCAGCTTTTGCCAGCTAGGAAATGCTGCCAAAAATGTTTAAACTTGTTTGATAAATACTCCTCCCTCCTCCGCCGATCAATGCATTTTATCTTAGCTCCGCTTTCCCTTCGCTTCATAGCAATACGTAACTGAACGAAGTACAATAT